>MU725470.1:77903-90619 GCA_026770625.1 Nicotiana glauca
TCTTTTATTGTGTGTATATATATATATATATATATATATATATATATATATATATATATATATATATTTGAACTGCATAGGTTTTGTTTGGTAGTCCGGTCCAGCCTCGTCACTACTTCGCCGGGGTTAGGCCAGGCACTTACCAGCACATGAGGTCGGTTGTGCTGATGCTACACTCTGTGCATCTTTTTGCACAGATTCAAGTGTTGGGGCAGCATTTGAGTAGAAGTAGCATTTTGGGAGTGAGCTTCCAGTCCAGGGACATTATTCGAGGTAGTCTACCTGGCGTTCGCAGGTCGAAGTCCCTTTCTATATCTTCTGTTTGTTTTTCATTGTATCGAGACAAACACTATGTATTTTTCTATTCAGACTTGTTTGTAGCACTCTTTAGAGGTTCGTGAGGTAGCGACTCCAGTCTTGGGTAGTGAAATATTAAACTTCCGTATTTTGGGTTTTCAGTTATTCATGTTTTGAAAGACTTCCGCATTTATTTAAAGGCTCATTTTTTTTATTATTATTGTGTGGTTATCCGAAGTGGTTTAGATGTTTGGCTTGCCTAGCTCCGACAGTAGGCGCCATCACNATTGTTTATGTACTTTGATTATCTCCCTCGCAGGGATGTGAAAGTTATTGTTATTGTTCCCTTGCTGGGATTTGACTGTTTACTTGTGTTTTCCCTTGCCGAGATATCTATTACTTTTTGTCTATCCCCCTCGCCCCCATTGTTTGTAATTGCTGTTTGGGTGAGGTTGAGTGATAAAGCACGATGGGTGATGCCGTGCACGACATGTTTTGACCGTTAATGCACGAAGGAACATTCCGTACCATGTTTTGATTATTAATGCACGAAGGAACATTCCGTGCCATGTTTTGATTGTTAATGTACGAAGGAACATTCCGTGCTATGTTTTGATTGTTAATGCACGAAGGAACATTCCATGCCATGTTTTGATTGTTAATGCATGAAGGAACATTCCGTGCCATGTTTTGATTATTAATGCACGAAGGAACATTCCGTGCCATTTTTGATCATAAATTCATGAAGGAACATTCCGTGCCATGTTTTGATTATTAATGTACGAAGGAACATTCCGTGCCATGTTTTGATTATTAANTGGTGGGAAATCCGGATCGTGACACAAATGCACTCTCAAATATTTGCAAAAAAAATTGTGCTAGATGAGGTTTGAACCTTTGACCTCTTAGAGCAAAATAAGGCATGTAACCAACACATCAAGACACAATCTACGTTAAGTGGTGTTATTTTTTCGCACATATCCATTTTCGTACAGTATTAATACATTTATTTAGTAATAAATTTCGATGAAGTGACAAGTGAGGCTTGCTCAGTTGGTAAGCACCTCCACCTACGACCATTAGGTCCTAGGTTCGAGTCACCGTAGAGGGAAAGTGTGGAAATACTATAGATACTCCTAATTTGGAAGGGGTAAAAAAAAAAAAAATTCGATGAAGCGGTGTCGTGTGACACCGATTCTGTAGGCGTAAATCCGTTCCTGGGACCAAGAAGGTGGAGGGGTTGGGAATTTCTCTTTCACGTGATGTCGATACATTACAAGGCAGTTTGACTTTTATTAAGTGAGCTAAGCCAAATTAAGAAAAGACTTATTATTCCCATACCCCTATTCAAACACGAAATTAGAATTTAAAATTTATGAGTTTGAACCCATAGTTCATTAGTTACTGAATTCGCAATTAAGTATTGTTGCATTTTTCTTTAAAAGGTGTGAATGGGAAATGGAAGAGGTACTTTTTGAATTGTACCTCTTCATGTCACCCTTCGTTTGTCTATAAATTTAGAGGCTTGGTCTCATTTTTATATATAAAAAATTTGAAATTTTCTCTTTCTCTTTTCTATATTATTGCATTATTTTTTCAAATAAATATAGCATCAAGTGCGATTTGCTCCATGTATTGAGTTTGCTGAAGTTCTGTAATTTCGTTTGACAGTATTACAGAATAGTTTTTCTGTTCTATCCTGGGAGGAAGTAATCCATAACCATGGAAAACAGTAAGGGGATTAAATTCGTTAAGGACACACACGCAATTTATGGGCTCGAAATTATTTTACGATTTGTTTATTAAACTAACATTGTTTGCTTCTCTGATTTTTTATTTTATTTTGAACACAATAATACTAACAAGCTTAAGAATTTAATATTTATTTTCTGTGTTTGTCTTAACATCTATTTGTTGGAGACTAAATAAGAAAGAGAAAAATTCAGAGAGGAACTGTATGAATGCTGGGAACGATGTATTCCAGGATGCAAAAAAAGTGCCTTTTATGCACTTGATATGAACACTAAATATCGTTTGTTTGTCACTGAAGTTTTAAGCTAGTGCTCTATGAAAATCAAGGCAACTATTTGACTTGAAATTCTCATATGATTTAGTGGTTCTAACGATTTTGTCCATATTTTTATAGAGCCGCATGGGTGATGTTCACAGTAGTACGAAAAGTTGTGACTGTTGATTAATCGTGCTTCTTATCGCATGCAATTAGGATGATGAATATTTCATTCGAAGAAAGGGAACTCATCCAGGAAGAAACTTTATGATAAGTTTCAGATTTTTTGTTAATTTTTCTTGTTGGGGAAAAACTTTCATGATTTTCCAGGAAGTATTTCCATCACTGCAACAATTTTGATTTTGAATGAGCAAAGGAAAATATTTTGGTTGTCTCTTAGTCTGCACGTCAATGTGACAACAGTGCAAAGATTCGTGATAAAGGATGTTTCTACAAGGAAGAAATGTCATTGCAGAAACTCTTAATATGCACCCAAGTCACGAAAGAAATGGCATGACTCTTGATCCTTTGGGTTGGCAATTACCAGTTGATGAACTTTCTGCCAAATAAAAAATTTATTTGACCAAAAGAATGCATATTGAGAGTGTGGTCAAATGGATATCTCCGTTAATAAAAATAACTGGTAATTAACCAAAACTCTCGATATTTCCTATTAGGAGGACTACGGACATGGAACCATTTATGAAAAGTGCTAATGGTCGGAAAAGTCACAATTTAATCATTGTAAAGGCAAAACTATGAAGGTGACGATTTAATAAGTAAGTGGCAATAAATCAGGTTCTACTTTATGGCGCTATTCATCTTTCTTAATTAAATTATTTGCTCTATATGATTTATGAAATCGGATTCTACAAATATAAATTACAGATGTTCATTATGTGATGATCTCATATATATATATATATGTATGTATTGTGTCTTGCATGCATATTAATTAAGAATATCTAAGGTTATGTTAGTTATATCTTTTAGTATATAATTTTGGTAGCATGTTTGAGATTATGTGAAAAATTATTTTCATGGCTGTAAGTATGAATTAGGCGTATCTTGATACTTGAAAATTATTTGAGATCATGAAAATGATAAGTTTATATGTATCAATAAATCTTATACATATGTTTGTTTGATAAGAATGATATATCAAACTGTTGAATTCCAAAATCCTCGTGATTTTCTGCTATTGTTTTGGACATTAAAATTTTTGTGATTTTCTACTCCCGCGTCAAGATTAAAATATGCGTGATTCTGTTCGTTTATTGAGATTAAAGTTTTCGTGACTTTCTACTTATTGTGGAGATAAAATCTTAGCGATTTTCTACTCTAATTTATTACTAGGTTTGAAGATTAAAAACTTCACCATTAATTAATTCTGACTCTGTGACGATACAAAAAATAATTTATGTGGTTGGCTCTACAAAGTAACAGGGCGGTGAATGTGAATCTCCTTTTGAAGAAATATATTTGGATTCATCAAACAACAACTCCTTAGTCACCGCAATCTAATGGAATTACATAAAGAAAGAATAGAAAGTTAAAGGAGATGATGAATGCCTTGTTCTGGTTTACCCCAGAACTTGTGAGGGAAAAGATATTCTTACAGATTATCGAATACTAGGTCGAGTTTCTCGTAGTAAGACGCAATTCACTCTATATAAAAATGGAATGGAAGGAAACCCAACTTAAATATTTTAAAGTGTGGGGGTGCTTAGCTAAAGCGAAAGTTCCTAAACTCAGAAGGGTAAAAATCAGACTAGAAATTATTGAATGCATTTTCATAGAATATGCAATAAATAGTAAGGCATATCATTTTTCGGTTCATAAATCAGCAAATCCCAACATTCATATTAATATGGTAATCGAATCAAATAATGCTGAATTATTTAAGAATATTTATCCGTATAAAAAGAAATGTGAGTCATCTAGTGAAATATCTAAGCGACCTCGGGAAGAAGCAAAGGAAAGTACACCTAGTGAGGTGAATCCAAGATGTAGTAAACATCAAAGGACAACTACTTTCACTGGATCAGATTTTCTGATGTTTTGGTTAGAAATTGATCTTCAAACTTAAAAGAAGTTATGTCTTCCTCGGAAAGAAGCAGTTAATAGTGTGATAGAATCCTGTCACGACCCTAGTTCGCCCTCCGAGAACTATCGTGATGGCACCTAGTCTCTACGACTAGGTAAGCCTAATAAATGCGGAAAAATAACTAATCTTGCAAAATAAATAATCAAAAGCTGAAATAACTAAAAGAAATAATATTTAAATGTCTCTCGGCATATACACACAACTTCTCAAAAAACAGAGACACTGTCCCAAAACCCGGAAACTCACGGATCCAAAAGCTGAGAAAAACACTACATAGCTCTAATCTCCGAAATGTCTAACAAGAACATAAAGTACAGAAGGGAAAAATACTAGATGCAGGAATAGATAGGATGCGGCAAATATACCTCGAAGTCCCGTAGAATCACCTCGCCTCAAGAATGGTAAGCCTGAGTTGAGGTACCTGGATCTGCACATGAAAAATATGCGTAGGAAGGTCATGAGTACACCACAGCGGTACTCAGTAAGTGCCAAGCCTAACTTCGGTTGGGTAGTGACGAGGAAGGTCAGGGCCATACTGAGGTTAAATAAGATATAAGATTTAACAGTGTGAAATAACTAGTATAAACAAGTAACACAAGATATGAAGGATAACAACAACTATTACAAAGGCAAATAAAACACAGTAAGAGAAAATAACTCAGCTCCAAGATAACAACCGGGGATCTCCCAGGATACCATCCTGTAGTCCCCAAATATAAATATCATATCCAGTGGATCACCCGGGTACAGTCCCGTTGTCCAACTCATAAATGTGCAGGGGGATCTCGCAGAATACAATTCCATAGTCTCAAAGTAAACATACAAAGGAGCTTTCGAGATACCATCCCGTAGTCCCAAAGTAAACATACAGGGGAGATCCCGGGATACCGTCCCGTAGTCCCAAAGTAAATACGCAGCAACAACAAAAATTCAATCCAATCAATTTTATATCAAAGTGAAGCAGGTAATCCTAACCTAGCATGGCTCACGTAGTACAAATAAGGCAGTTAAGGCAGATAGAGTAATTTAGTCAAGTAGATATGCTTCTCTAGGCTACAATAGGTTTAGTTTCCAAACAGTGTAAGCAAGAAAAGGAAGAACACAACTCAAGGCTATTTTTAATGAAAAATTGGATTTCCAACAATTAGCACTAGTACGCACTCGTCACCTCACGTACAAGGCATTTCAATTACCACGATATCAATCCTAAGGGAAAAGGTCCCCACACAAGGTTAGATAAGCCAGTTACCTCGAACAAGTACAAGTCAACCCGAAACCACGCTTTTGCCATGATTATCCGACTCCGAATGGACCAAATATATTCAATTAAATTTCATAATGTAAATAACACTTCAAGTAACTGATTCTATAATAAAATTATAAGCTAATATGCAAAATTAGGTAAATAACCAAAAACACCCCCCCAGGCCCAAATCTTGGAATCAGATAAAATTTACATTTTCAGAAACCTCGTACTCTCACGAGTCTAAACATAACAAGAACACTGAAATTGGAGTCCAAATGGCCCCTCAAATCCTCATTTAAAGGCCTCTTAAACTCAAGCCCTAATTACCCATTCTTCCCAAATTTGTCATCACTAATTAGGTCTTTAATCACATAAAAGCGAGTTATGAAGTCATGGACGTTACCTCCAAGCAATTCCCCTTTGTTTTCCTAAAAAATCTCTCTCAAAAGCTTCAAACCCGGATAAAAATGGTGAAAGAATGGCTCAATTTCACGAAGGCAACTATTTATGTGTTCTGCCCAGCGATTCCCGCATTTGCGGCCTTGGGATCGCATCTGCGGAAACTACGTTGCATCTGCGACTTTCATTTAAATGCCAGATTCCGCATCTGGGACTCTAACCGCAGCGATTGCGCTTCTGCGATCAACTCACCGCATCTGTGGTTCTTGTGGAATTTCCAAATTTTGCTTTTGCAGCCACTTAGCCGCTTCTGTGGCACTGCATCTGCGGTCCCCCTACTGCAGATGTGAAAATACCAGAAGCAACAAAAAAATACAGCAACTGCAACATCTTCTAAATTTCTCGCCAACCATCTGAAATCATCCCGAGGCCCCCGGAACCTCAACCAAAGGCACCAACAAGTCTAATACCACTCTCCAAACTTGTACCAATCCTTAAAACACCTAAAACAACATCGAAACCTAGAAGTAACCATAGATTCAAGCCTAAGAACTCCAAATTTCTCAGAATATGCTTTCGATTAAAAAGTCTATCAAATCTCGGCTGAATGATCTGAAATTTTGCAAACACGCCCCAAATGACATAACTGAGCTATTGTAACTCTCAGAATTCCATTTTGACTCTTGGATCAAAATCTTACTATAGAACTGAAAACTTCAAAATTTGTCCTTTCGGCATTTCAGGCCTAAATTAGCTACGGACCTCCCAAACACAATCCAACCATGCCCCTAAATCCGAAATCACCTAATGGAGCTAACGGAACCATCGAATTTCCATTCCAAGGCCGTCTTCACACTGTTCCAACTACGGTCAACTTTCCAACACTTAAGCTCTCATTTAGGGACTAAGTATCCCAAAACTCTCCGAAACTCAAAACCGAACATCCCGGCAAATCAAAATAGCAAAAATAAACTTGGGGGAAGCAATTAATGGGGGATCGGGGTGTAAATTCCAAAAATGACCGTCCGGGTAGTTACATCCTCCCACACTTAAACATTTGTTCGTCCTCGAACGAGAACAAAGACATACCTGAAGTAGTGAAAAGATGAGGGTACTGACTGCGCATATCCTGCTCGGTCTCCCAGGTCGCCTCCTCGACCGGCTGATCCCGCCACTGAACCTTCACTGATGCAATGTTCTTTGACCTTAGCTTCCTAGCCTGCTTTTCTAATATTTCTACTGGCTCCTCAACATAAGATAGATCCTTCTCCAACTGGACTGAGCTGAAATCCAACACGTGCGACAGATCACCGTGATACCTTCGGAGTATCGAAACATGAAATACCGGATGAACTCCTGCCAAGCTGGGAGGTAAGGCAAGCTCGTAAGCAATCTCCCTAACATGCCTCAATATCTCAAAAGGGCCAATAAACCTCGGGCTCAACTTCCCCTTCTTCCCAAATCTCATAACGCCCTTCGTCGGTGAAACCCCAAGTAGAACCCGCTCTCCAACCATATAGGAAACACCATGAACCTTCTGGTCCGCCAAACTCTTCTGTTTGGACTGGGCTGTATGGAGTCTATCTTGAATCACCTTGACTCTCTCTAGGGCATCATGAACCAAGTCTGTGCCTATAATCTAGCCTCACCTGGCTCGAACCAACCCATTGAAGATCTATATCGCCTACCATATAAGGCGTCGTATAGTGCCATCTAAATGCTGGACTGATAGCTGTTATTATAGGAAAACTCCGCCAATGGTAAGAACTGATCCCAAGAACCTACAAACTAAATCACACACGCACGGAGCATATCCTCAAGAATCTGATGGTGCGGTCGGACTGTCCGTCCGTCCGAGGGTGAAATGCTGTGTTCAACTCCACTCGAGTACCCAACTCCTGCTGTACGACTCTCCAAAACTGCAATGTGAACTGAGTACCTCTGTCTAAAATGATTGAAACTGGGATACCATGTAGACAGACAATCTCCAGATATAAATCTCTATCAACCACTCTGAGTAATAGGTAGTACACACCGGGATGAAATGCGTGGACTTAGTCAGCTGATCCACAATAACCCAAATGAACTTCTTCAAAGTTCGTAGGAGCCCAGATACGAAGTCCATAGTGACCCGCTCCCACTTCCACTCCAGAATCTCTATCTGCTGAAGCAATCCACCCGGCTTCTAGTGCCCATACTTCACCTGCTGACAATTAAGGCACAAAGCTATAAACCCAACTATATCCTTCTTCATCCGCCTCCACCAGTAGTGCTGCCTCAAATCCTGGTACATCTTTGCGGCACCCGGATGAATGTAATAGTGCGAACTATGGGTCTCATCTAGAATCAACTCTCGAAGCCCATCAACATTGGGTACACAAACTCGACCCTGAATCCTCAGTACTCTGTCAGCACCAATAGTCATATCTCGAGCATCTCCATGCAACACTTTGTCCTTGAGGACAAGCAAATGAGGGTCATCAAACTGACGCTCCTAGATACAATCAAATAAGGAAGACTGAGACCACACAAGCTAGAACCCGACTGGGCTCCGAAAGATCTAATCTCACAAACTGGCTAGCTAGGGCCTGAACATCCATCGCCATAGGCCTCTCTGCTGTTGGTAAATAAGCCAAACTTCCTAAGCTCTCTGCCCGGCGGTTCAAAGCATCGGCCACCACATTGGCCTTGCTTGGGTGATACATGATAGTGATGTCATAATCCTTCAACAGCGCTAACCATCTCCTCTGAAACAAATTAAGGTATTCTGCTTTAATAGATGCTGCAAACTCCGGTGATCAGTATATATCTCACAAGGCACACCATACAAGAAATGATGCCAGATCTTCATGGCATAAAAAATGGCAGCTAACTCAAGATCATGGATAGGACAATTCTTCTCATGTATCTTTGACTGTCTGGATACGTAGGCAATCACCCTACCGTCCTACATCAATACCGCTCCAAGTACAAATCTCGAGGCATTATAATAGACAGTATAAGACCCCGGACCAATAGGCAATATCAAACTGGGGGCTGTAGTCAGAGCTGTCTTGAGTTTCTGAAAGCTCTCCTCACACTCTTCCATCTACTGGAACGGAGCACCCTTTTGGGTTAGTCTGGCCATATGTGCTGCAATAGATGAAAACCCCTGAACAAATCGGCGATAATAACCCGCCAAGCCAAGAAAACTACGGATCTCTGTAGCTGAGGATGGTTTGGACCAATTCTGCATGGCCTTCACTTTCTTTGGATTCACCTAAATACCCTCTCTCGAGACCACATGACTCAAAAATGCCACCAAATCCAGCCAAAACTCACATTTTGAGAACTTAGCATACAACTTCTTCTCTCTCAAGGTTTGGATCTCTGTCCTCAGGTGCTGCTCATGATCTCCTCGACTCCGGGAATATACCAGAATGTTATTAATAAAAATGATCACAAACGAATCAAGATATGGCCAAAAGACATTGTGCATCAGATGCATAAAGGCTGCTAGGGCGTTAGTCAGCCCAAATGACATAACAAGGAAGTCGTAATGACCATATCGAGTCCTAAAGGTAGTCTTCGAGGTATCTGGCTCCCGAATCTTCAACTGATAATAGCCTTAACTCAAGTCAATCTTAGAAAACACCCAAGCACCCTGTAACTGGTCAAACAGGTCATCAATATGAGGCAAAGGATAGCGGTTCTTCACTATCACCTTATTCAAATGGAGGTAATCAATACACATAGAACCATCCTTTTTCTTTACAAATAATACCGGACCACCCCAAGGCAATACATTAGGCTGAATGAAACCCTTATCAAGTAATTCCTTTAATTTCTCCTTCAACTCCTTCAACTAAGGAGGAGCCATACGGTATGAAGGGATAGAAATAGGCTGAGTGCCCGACAATAGATCAATGCCAAAAATAATGTCTCTATCGGGTGGCATGCTCGAAAGATCAGTTGGAAATATATCAGGGAAATCCCGTACTACTGGGACTGAATCAACAGAAGGAGTATCCATACTGCATCTATGACATAAGCTAAGTACACATCACAACCTTTCTCAACCATACATTGAGCCTTAAGGAAAGAAATAACTCTACTGGGAGTGTGACCCAAAGCACCCATCCACTCAATACGCAGTACACCTGGCATGGCCAGTGTCACGATTTTGGAATGACAATCAAGAATAGCATAATGGGGAGATAACTAGTCCATTCCTAAGATAATACCAAAATCAACCATGCTGAGCACTAATAAGTCGGCTCTGGTCTCAAAACCACCAAGAATAACTAAACATGACCTGTAAACGCAATCCACAATAAGAAAATCTCCCACAGAAGTAGAAACATAAATTGGGGAACTCAAGGAATCCCGAGGTACTCCCAAATGTGGGACAAAATAAGAAGACACATAAGAATAAGTGGAGCCTGGATCGAATAGAACCGATGTATCTCCGTGACAGACCAAGATAGTACCTGTGATGACAGAATCGGAGGCGACAACCTTAATAGGGGCTGGAAGATCATAATATCTGGCCTGGCCTCCCCCTCAAGGGCGACCTCTACCTCTCCAACCTCCACCTTTGGCTAGCTAGGCCGGTGGAGTAGCAACTGGTGCTGGAATCATAGCCTGAGAGCTCTGCGGGGCCTGCTGTGGCTGAAGAGTATGCAGAGGTGCACCTCTCCTAAGTCTGGGGATATCCCTCATCATTTGGCATGTGTCACCACACTCAAAAAAAGCTCTGGGAGGACATGGAGGTTGTTACTGGCTCGGTCCAGGTTTGCTGGACTGATCACTGGAAGCACCCCGTATAGGAGGCGTACTAGAGACTGGAGGTGCATAATAAGTCTCCTGAGGCCTAGGTGGAGCTGGAGTACCACTGACTGTTGGAAGTGCTGAATGAATCAGGTGACCAATATGACCCCTACCAGGACGACCTAGAGCTCAGGCACGGGCACCAGAATAATAGCCCTACTCTCGAGACCTCTTGGCCTCCCTCTCCTCTCTGTCCCTAGCATGCAAACCCACAATCCTCCTCGAAATGCTCACCACCTGCTGATAAGATATTACCATCGCTAATTCATGAGCCATACTAGATCTGATGCTGGGAATAAGCCCCTCAATGAACAGGAAAACCTTCTCGTGAATCGTAGAAACCAAAGCTGGTGCATGTCTAGCCAAGTCGATGTAACGGACATCATACTCTGAGACAGTCATAGTACCCTGGCACAAATGCTCAAACTCCATGCGCCAGGCGTCCTTTAGACTCTAGGGGACATACTCACTCGTGAACTTATCTGAAAACTGAGCCTAAGTCAGGGAAGCTGCCTCATCCGGAATATCTAACTCATAAGCACGCCTCCACTGATAGGGCTATTCGAAGCTGGAAAGTAGATGGAATTTAAAATTTGTGATGTCAAAATATCGCACGACAAGGAAATCAAGTGAAGTGGAAATTTTCTTAACATTTGCATAGCCTCTTGTAGATAAGTACAGACGTCTCCATACTGATCAGCAAGACTCTAATAAACCGGCTTATGATCCATGAATCCTATGAACCTAGAGCTCTGATACCAACTTGTCATGAACCCAGTTCGCCCTCTATGAACTATTGTGACGACACCTAGTCTCTATGACTAGGTAAGCCTAACAAATGCGGAAAAATAACTAATCTTAAAGTAAAAAAAAACTAAAAGAAATATTATTTAAATGTCTCTCGGCATATACACACAACTTCTCAAAAATCTGATACACTGCCCCAAAACCCGAAAACTCATATATCCACAAGCTGAGAAAAATACTACATAGGTCTAATCTCCGGAATGACTAACAAGAACATAAAGAATAGAAGGGAAAAATACTAGATGCAGGATAGAAAGAGACTCCTCGGTCTACGGACGCGGCAGATATACCTCGAATTCCCGTAGAATCACCTCGCCTCAAGAATGGTAAGCCTGAGTAGAGGTACCTGGATCTGCACATGAAAAACATGTGCAAGAAGGGAATGAGTACACCATAGCGGTACCCAGTAAGTGCCAAGCCTAACCTCGGTTGGGTAGTGACGAGGAAGGTCAGGGCCTTACTGAGGTTAAATAAGATATAAGGTTTAACAGTGTGAAATAACCAGTATAAAAAAGTAACACAAGATATGAAGGACAACAACAACTATTACAAAGGCAAGTAAAACACAGTAAGAGAATAAAACTCAGCTCGAAGATAACAACCAAGGATCTACCAGGATACCGTCCTATAGTCCCCAAATATAAATATTATATCCAGTAGATCTCCCGAGTGTAGTCCCGTAGTCCAACTCATAAATGTGCAGGGGGATCTCCCAGAATACAATTCCGTAGTCCCAAAGTAAACATACAAGGGAGCTCCCGAGATACTGATCACGCCCAACTATGCCTTATAAAAAGACTCTGCGGACGTTGCAAATATAACCCGAGTATTACGCCTAGGGTCGAATCCACATAGAGTTAACCTATCAACCACTATCTTCAGACCCACTAATTCTTCAGAACCAGCTTCCCAAATATTCAAATCTCAGTTGAATGTTCTTTAATAACTACGCTTGCAAGTAACTAAATAGCTTTAAACTAAACTAATAAGGTTGTAAACAATAATGAGAAGAAGCTAAGGCAATGATTTCCCCTATTGATGGA
>MU725470.1:102876-166826 GCA_026770625.1 Nicotiana glauca
TAATTGAGGATCCTGTCAATTAACTACAACAAACACGAAGTTGAACAAATAGAGATTAAACTAGCAATTTGTATTCACATAAACAAGAAGTTCATCACCCAATAGGTTCCATCAAAACTTTAAACAAGGAATTTAGCTACTCATAGATGTGGGTAAATAAACTAAGATAGAATTCATCATAAAAATCAAAAGTAAAGAAGAAAAAAATGTTTGGAGTATTCTCTCACAATAGTTTCCCTTGCCAAGATACCCTAAAAATCAATACATGCCTCTTTTGGGCGAAGTCTAATATTTTAAATAGGGTTTAGGTCTAAAAATCCCGTATTTGCACTTTGACCCCTAAACTTCTGCTCCTGCCGCGGTTCTGCCGCGGTCGCGGTAGAACCGCAACCAAACTTCTTTTCTGAATCACGAGGGCTGGCATGGCGTAGCTTTATTGGGAATTTACACATTTGGCCTCTTTTCTCCAATTTTTGACTCTAAAACTGCTCCTTAGCCTTCCTTATACATATATCACCTGCAAACCATGAAAAACACTAATAAGAGCATTTTGTTATCACTTTTAGCATTAAAACTACACAAGAAGGTGATTATTTAAGGTGTGATTATAGTCAAATTCACCTATTATCAGATACCATCCCGTAGTCCCAAAGTAAATACACATCAACAACAAGAATTCAATCCAATCAATTACATATCAAAGTGAAGTAGGTAATCCTAACCTAGCATGGCTCACGTAGTACAAATAAGGCAGTTAAGGCAAATAGAGCAATTTAGTCAAGTAGACATGCTTCTCTAGTCTATAGTAGGTTTTGTTTCCAAACAATGTAAGCAAGAAAAGGAAGAACACAACTCAAGGCTATTTTTAATGAAAAATCGAATTTCCAACAACTAGCACAAGTACGCACTAGTCACCTGACATACAAGGCATTTCAATTACCACAATATCAATCCTAAGGGGAAAGGTCCTCCTCACAAGGTTAGACAAGCCACATACCTCGAACAAGTGCAAGTCAACCCGAAACCACACCTTTGCCACGAGTATCCGACTCCAAATGGCACAAATCTATTCAATTAAATTTCATAATGTAAATAACACTTCAAGTAACATTCTATAATTAAATTCTAAACTAATACACAAAATTAGGTAAATGACCAAAATGCCCCTCATGCCCACATCTTGAAATCGGATAAAATTTACATTTTCAGAAAGGTCGTACTCTCACGAGTCTAAACATAATAGGAACACTGAAATCGGAGTCCAAATGACCCCTCAAATCTTCATTTAAAGGCCTTTTAAACTCAAGCCCTAATTACCCATTTTTCCCAAATTTCCCATCACTAATTAGGTCTTTAATGACATAAAAATGAGTTATGAAGTCAAGGGCGTTACCTCCAATCGATTCCCCTTTGTTTTCCTCAAAAATCTCTCTCAAAAGCTTCAAAATCGGATGAAAATGGTGAAAGAATGGCTCAATTTCGCAAAGGCAACTATTTATGTGTTCTGCCTAGCTATTCCCGCATTTTCGGTCATGGGACCGCATATGGGGTCCCACTTCTTCGGAAGCTACGTTGCATCTACGACTTTTATTTAAATGCTAGATTCCGCATCTGCGGACTCTACTCGTAGGAGCTATTGCGCTTCTGCGATGAATTCACCGCATCTGCGGTTCCCGAGGAATTTCCAAATTTTGCTTCTGTGGCCACTTAACCACTTCTGCGACGCCGCATCTGCGGTCCCCCTACCGCAGATCCGAAAATACCAGAAGCACCAAAAAAATACAGCAACTGCAACATTTTCTAAGTTTCTCGCGAACCATCCAAAATCATCCCGAGGCCCCCGAGACCTCAACGAAAGGCACCAACAAGTCTAATACTACTCCCCAAACTTGTCATTCCTCAAAACACCTTAAACAACAACAAAACCTCAAATTAACCATGGATTCAAGCCTAAGGACTCCAAATTTATGAAAATACGCTTAAGATAAAAAAAGTCTATAAAATCTCGTCCGAATGATTTGAAATTTTTCACACACGTCCCAAATGACATAACGGAACTACTGAAACTCTCGGAATTCCATTCCGACCCTCGGATCAAAATCTCACTATCGAACCGGAAACTTCAAAATTCTACCTTTCGGCATTTCAAGCCTAAATTAGCTATGAACCTCCAAAACACAATACGACCACGCCCCTAAACCCGAAATCACCTAACAAAGCTAACAGAAACATCGGATTTCCATTCCAAGGTCGTCTTCACACTGTTCCGACTACGGTCAACTTTCTAACACTTAAGCTCTTATTTAGAGATTAAGTGTCCCAAAACTCTCGAAACTCAAAACCGAACATCTTGGAAAATCAAAATAGCAAAAATAAACTTGGGGGAAGCAGTTAATGGGGGATCGGGGTGTAAATTTCAAAAATAACCGGCCGGGTCGTTACAAATCCATATTAAATTACCATACTTGGGAATTGGTTGATCGTCCTACAGGAAATAAACATGTTGATTCTATATGGATTTTTAGAAGGAAAATAAAAGCTGATGGTATTATTGACAAATACAAGGTAAGATTGATTGTTAAAATATTAAGAACATGAGAAAGTCTTGATTACTTTGACACATACTCACTGGTAACGAGAATTACATCTATTCGAATGGTAATAAAGTTAGCCACCATGTATGGCCTTGAAATCCATCAGATGGACGTAAAGACAGCCTTCTTAAATGGATATTTGGAGAAAAAGTTTATATGGAACAACCTAAAGGGGTCGTGGTTCCTGGAAAAGAAAGAAGGTGTGTTAACTTTTAAAGTCACTTTACGGACTAAAACAAACACCCAAACAATGGCATGCAAAATTTGACTAAAAAATTTGATCAAATGTTTTCAAACTAGTGTATTTACATTAAGAATACTCTAAATTATGTAGTTATTATTTGTTTATATATGGATTAAATGTTGATAGAAAAGGCATATGAAACATGCGAAATGTGGAGGCATTTAACTTATGTATAATAAAAGCTAATGTTAGACGTGATGTATATATTATCCAGATGAATTAGATGATATAACTCTCCGAACCCCACGAATCCTTACGGATATTGATATGGTAGTTAGTGAATTCATTAATTGTTCAGTCTTAGTGATGACTACTGATGAAACTACAAATTCAAAAATTATTTACATGCTTTTCCATAAATGATTTGTTCTTTCGTGAACATTTATAATACTTAGCTCTTTTATGAAAGGGTGTCACCCGAAAGGCTTGAACTTTTCATAAAAAGTGTGTTTGTACATTTTGTACAAATATATGACCGTTCATGAATAAATGTATTAATACATTGGTCTATAATGAGTGAACTAACCGATAAACATGACCAAAATCCATTGCAAGTTGGAATTGTTTCATGAATGAAGGTACTATAGTTTGTATATCATATAAATGTATGAATAAATAGCATACAAATGCTTGAAAATGGCAGAATGATTGTGAAATGTGTTATATATTAAAAGCTTGTGGCCACAACTAATGTGTCACGACCCAAATCCCGAACCCGGTCGTGATGGCGCCTCTCGTGAAGACAAGGCCAGCCAGTCACCCCAATTCGTCCCTTAAAACAGTTATTTAACACAATTATAGTATATTAATGGTTTAATGATACCAAATAGCGGAAATATATAGATAAAGATGCGAAAATCCAACCCAACACAGCCCTAACTGGGGTGTCACAAGTCATGAGCAACTAAGGAGTCCTGACACAAGTCTACTAATAACGAAATCCGATACAATAGTTCGAATAACATAGAAATAATGAGATAAAGGAGTCACGGGGGCTGCAGACGCCAACAACTACCTCGTAGTCACCGAAACACCACCTGGACTGGAAGGATAAACTCTCACGAATGGGAATCTGCTATGCCTGAATCTGCACACACGGTGCAGGGAGTAATGTGAGTACTCCGACCCAATGAGTAATAAATATAAATAATGGCTGAAAGTAAGAAAATACGTAAGGGCACAAAGCATTCTATACAAAAGCAGTAAAAATCACTTAAATAGCAAATCAGTGAAATATCAGATGAAATCTCCTTTAAACCAGTAAAACAGGTAATTTGGCAGCCAATGACAAGTAGAAATCTTCCCCTCGGGCTCAATATCAAAATAACAAGTAGAAATCTGCCCCTCGGGCTCAATCTCAAAATAACAAATAGAAATCTGCCCCTCGGGCTCAGTATCAGTAACTCAATCTGCCCCTCGGGCTCAGTATCAAAATGACAAGTAGTAATCTTCCCCTCGGGCTCAGTATAAGTAACTCAGAATAGTATCAGCCCCTCGGGCTTACTCTCAGAATAATATCATATAGTAACTGCTGCGGCGTGCAACCCAATGCATATATCGCTGCGGTGTGCAGCCCAATCTATTTGACGTCAACGACGCTCACTGGGGGCGTGCAGACTCCGAAAAGGGCCCCTTACGGCCCAGGCGCAATATCAAGCCACCTCGTGGCATATAAAATAAGGCCTGAAAGCCTTCTCACATCACACTCGAGGACTGAAAGCCTCCTCACATAACACTCGAGGCCTGAAAGCCCCATCACAGTACACTAGAGGCCTGAAAGCCTCCTCACAATACACTCGAGGCATGAAAGCCTCCTCGCAATACGCTCGAGGCCTGAAAGCCTCCTCATAATACACTCGAGTCCTGAAAGCCTCCTCACAATACACTCGAGGCCACCGTGTGGCATAAATAGTATCTCAGGCCCTCGGCCTCATATCACTCAGCATATCCTTACATATGGCCCTCGGCCTTACTCAGTCCGGAAATCATCATAAGCCCTTCGGGCATTTGTAAAACAGTGGTTCTCAGCCCAAAATATCATTTAGAAATATCACATCTGTATAAAAGAGGCTGAGTTTGTAAAATAATAATTATCAACAGTACTGAGTTTAAATATAAGTCAAAACAGTGATAAAAATCTCCGAAGGGTTCAAATAATTGGCACGAAGCCCAAATATGGCAAGTAGCCCAAAATCATGATGATAACAAATCAATTTCAGTCAAATATACAGTAAAATCATCAATCGCGATGGACCAAGTCACAATTCCCAACGGTGCTCTACACCACTCTCGCTATCCGACATGCAATTCACCTTAATATAGCACTATGATGTGCAATCCGGGGTTTTAAACCCTCAGGACATGATTTAACATCATTACTCACCTCGATCCGGCGAATTCTCTAGCTTGCGATGCCTCTGCCCCATAAACCGGCCTCCACGCGCGTCTAATCTATCCAAAATCAGAGCGAATACATCACAATATGCCAATGGGACAATACCCAATCGAAAACAATCAAAAAATAGCAAAAATCTCGAAATTAGCAAAACCCGAGCCCCGGGTCCACTTCTCAAAAAAATTAGAAAATTAACATCATCGGATTCCTCATCTCGCCACGAGTCTAACCATACCAAAATTATCCAATTCCAATGACATTTTGACCCTAAAATCCATGTTTCTATCCAAGAGAGTTTTCTAACTTTTTCTATCCAAATTCATGGATTAAACGCCAAAACTAGTAATAGATTCAAGTTATACAACCAAAATTGAGTTAAGAACACTTACCCCGTTGTTCTCTCCAAGAATCTCTCGAAAAATCGCTTTATCCGAGCTCCAAATCGTCAAAAATGGGAAATGGGAACGAAGTCCCATTTTCAGAACTTAACATTCTGCCCAGAACTCTTATTCTTCGTGTTCGCGTACTGTAGCTCGCGTTCGTGAAGCCCATTTTCCTTGACCCTTCGTGTTCGCGAAGGCTAATTACCAGGCCCTTCACGTTTGCGTGGCAAGCCTTGCATTCGCATAGGCCAAATGACCCAGGCCCAATTTTCCTTCTACGTGTTCGCGACTACACTCTCGCGTTTGCATTAACCCTCAGCCCCCCTCCTTCACGTTCGTGACTCCCTTTCCTCATTCGCGAAGGCCAAACTCAGTTGACTCCCATTTTCCTCTTCCCGTTCGCGAAGAAGGAAACCAGATACCTGCAACCAGCAGTTCAACAAGTATCAAAAATGACCCGTTGGTCATTCAAAACACACCTGAGGCCCCCGAGACCTTAACCAAAAACACCAACATATCCTAAAACCTCATTCAAACTTGTTCCAATCATCAAAACACCTCAAACAACACCAAAGCCATCAAATTACATCGAATTCAGGCCTAAGTTCTTCTAAAACTTCCACAATATGCATTCGATCAAAAACACAACCAAACCACGTCCGAATGACCTGAAATTTTGTGCACATATCCCAAATCACCTAATAAAGGTACATCAACTCTCAGAATTCCATTTCGACCCTCAGATCAAAATCTCACCTATCAACCGGAAATCGCCAAAATACTAACTTCGCCAATTCAAGCCTAATTCTACATCAGACATCCAAAATCACTTCCAGTCACACTCCTAAGTCACAAATCACCTAATGGAGCTAACCGAACCGTCGGAATTTACATCCGAGCCCTCTAACTCATAAGTCAATGTCAAGTTGACTTTTCTAACTTAAGGCATCTTAAAAGAGACTAAGTGTCTCATTTCTTATTAAAAACACTTCAAATCAACTCGATTACACAAGATATTGATAATGAAGCATAAAGAAGCTAAAAATGGGGAAATCGGAGCGGTAAATCATGAGATGACGGGTCGGGTCGTCACATAATGCCAATCATTCCGGCTATTGTTATAATATACTATTGCTATATTATTTGTAGTCAATAATATGATATGCAATAGAAAGTCGAGACATATTAATATACAATATAAGGAAGTTCACATTGAACTGTCATAACAATAAAATAAGTTTTGCAATATTTGAAATATATCCATGACTATGCTTTGCAATACGATAAGTATCCTACAGTAATAAAGGGGTATAGTGATGCAAATTGGATAACCGGTTCAACTGATTCTAAACAGTCTATGGAGGAGCGATATCTTGGAAATCATCCAAACAAACGCGCATTGACCGCTCTACAATGGAGGCTGATTTTATAGCCTTAGACAAGGCCTTTGAAGAAGTTGAATTGATCTGGAATTTCTTTCTTAGCCCAAAAATATTGGTACCTATATGGATACATTCAGATATTCAAGCGGCAGTTGGAAGGGCCGGGAGCATTATGTATAACGAAAAATCTTGTCATATACGACAAAGGCATAAAACTATTAGGCAGCTACTCTCTAGGGGAATTATCATAATTGACTGTGTGAAGTCAAGCGATAATGTGTTGGATCCATTTACAAAAGGCCTAACTAGAGAGGTAGTTGAAGATTATCAATGGATATTGGACCATGGCCGAGGACAAGTCATTGTGGCGGTAACTCTACCTAGAAGACTGGAGATCCCAAGATGTAGGTTCAAGGAGCTCAAACAAAGTCATTAATGGCGGTTTAATATAGTCAAATAAAATTTCTTTTTGGTCCATTCTCATGATGAGACAATGTTTAATACCAAGGATAGAGCGTTGTATATCAAATGGTGTATCTACGGGATTATATGTTTAGGAATCACCTACGTAAGTGTTAGCCATTTCAAGGAGAGTTCTGTAAGGCCAATTCTCTATACACTTATAAAACCATGCGGTGTTCATGGCTGAAACGAACACAACAATGAGAATCAAAGGCAGTTAAGGATTGGTATTGTGACTTGTGCTTGTCTAGGTATACACAAAAGATCGACGGTTCAAAGATACCAAATCTACCGATTGACTGAGTATATCCGACATAAGTTCACTACAGAAAGTTCAAAGGAAAACTTACTTATCTAGATGCGATTAATCCTTACTAGCGAATCACACAGTATTTTCATGCATATTTTTACACATATGTCCATTCCCCATTCATGTAAGGGATTGTGGCGTTTTTCATTAAAAGGTGTGAATGGAAAATAGAAGAAGCACCTTTCAGATTGCACCTCTCCATATCACCCTTACTTTGTCTATAAATTTAGAGGTTTGATCTCATTTTTATATATGAAAAATCTGAAATTATCTTCTCTCGTTTTTACATTGTTTCATTATTTTTCTAAATAAATAAAGTGCCAAGTGTGATTTGCTCCATTTGTTGAGTTCGCTGAAGTTCTGTAATTTCAATTGCTAGTATTATAGAATAGTATTTCCATTCTATCCTAAGAGGAAGTAATCCATAACCTTGGGCAACAGTGAGGAGAATAAATTCCTTAAGGACACACAAGCAATTTGTGGGCTACGAATATTTTATGATTTCTTTATTGAACTAACATTGTTTGCTTCTCTGATTTTTTTGATTTTGTACATAATAATACCAACTAGTATTTATACATATTTAGTTGATTTCCCAATATAAATACAGTATTTAAATAAAAAATTATTGGATTCGTCCAAACCCGTAGGTAGCAGTAACACACTCCCTTCGCCCTTGCCCCTATTCTCTCCACAAG
This sequence comes from Nicotiana glauca, assembly GCA_026770625.1. Taxonomy (NCBI): domain Eukaryota; kingdom Viridiplantae; phylum Streptophyta; class Magnoliopsida; order Solanales; family Solanaceae; genus Nicotiana; species Nicotiana glauca. The sequence continues at coordinate 111,345 of MU725470.1, forward strand.
CTGCATAAATATGTAATAGTAACTATATTGACCCCCTGTCTTATGTAATTCCGTCTTTCATTCTCTTGCTAACTCTATGGAGTGCATCAAATTCATTTTTTGAAAGTTCACTTGGTATCTCAATATTCTTTTTAAGAACTCATTGTTTTTAATAATTTGTATTCGAAAATTAAATTTTGAAAACTTAAATGACAAAATATAAAAATGTAGAAAAAAGATTAATTCAAGCCCACAAAATTTATAGTGTTTCCCTTGTTTGATAAAAAAATATAAATTTTGGTTTAGATAATAAAATCAATGTAAATGAAGGTGAAGGCTAACAATAATATTCTTAGATGAGGTTTTTAAAGAAGCAATAAATATCGTATAGATCTGGTCGGACAATGGCAATACCATACAATAAATGTTCTAGAAAATAGGAGCAACAATGTAGCTTGCAATAATAATGAACAACAATAAATGACATTTAAGTAAATAGGAGAAATGATTTACCCAATAAAGAATGAAATAAGTGGATCTTCCTTCTGATAATGAATGATAGACAAATCCTTATATATTCGATTTATTCTCGGATCTGATGGGAAAATATCAATAAGAATCATAGTGAAAAGGTGATGTTTGTATCTTAGCAAGTGAAACCGAATCTTTTTAGTCAAATTGCCTTCTTCACAAAATGAATCTTGCCCCAATGAACAACAATAAATGGAATTTAAGTAAATAGGAGGAATGATTTACCCAATAAAGGATGAAATAAGTAGATCTTCCTCCTGACAATGAATGATAGACAAATCCTTACATATTCGAGTTATTATCGGATCTTATGGGAAAATATCAATAAGAATCATAGTGAAAAGGTGATTTTTGTATCTTAACAAGTGAAACCGGATCTTTTTAGTCAAATTGCCTTCTTCACAAAATGAATCTCCCCTAACATACATACATACATATATATATATATATACATATATATATATACATATATATATATACATACATATATATATATATATATATATATATATATATATCACTCACAGCACGACACTCAAGCCCCAACTCAGTTACCAATCTCTCCAGTCTCTCGGGTTCATAACACTCATGCTAAGTAGCCCTAATCAATGATACGAGATGTGACAATATACAATATAGAGATTGAGATATGATATGAAATGAGAAATGTTGCCAAGTACATAATTGCAATCGAAGCAAATAACTCGACAACAAAGAACGACCACAATAGGTCCCAATAGCACCAGCATCGAGCCTAAGCATGGTTTCTAACATATATCACAACTCACATACTCTAACACATAGAGTACAGTAAAAATATTCGAATAAGTTGGATATACAGTTTCATGGAATCAACTAAATCATAATTTTTCCGGTGCAGTCCCACAGGCCCATCACCTAGAATGTGCATCACCTCAACACCAATTACATAGCACGTAATTCAGAGATTCATACCCTCGGAACCAAGTTTAGTAATTTTACTTACCTCAAACTGTGCAAAACTCGACTTCAACAAGTCCTTGCCTAGCGAAATGGTCTCTGAATGCCTCAAATCTAGCCACAAAAAGTTTGGTATAATCAACATGAGCTAAAGGAATCAATTCCATAAGAAAATACTAAGTTCTTAATCAAAAGTCAAAAAGTCAACTCAAAAGTCGGCCCTCGGGCCCACATCTCGAAATCCGATAAAAGTTACAAAATCCGAAAGCCCATTCAACCACGATTCCAACCGTACCAAGTCCAACCATGCCAATTTTATAAAAATCCGACACCAAATCGTCACTCAAATTCCCAAATTAGGCACTTCAAATCCCTAGCCTCTAGCTCCCAAAATTACACCTAAAAAAGCACACAAACTAGGTGAGAAATTCAATAGGGAAACATAATTATTGAATAAAGTCAACCATAGTAACTTACCTCAAGAATCCCTTCAAAATTCCTCTCCAAAATCGCCTAAGCCCGAGCTTGAAATGTCTAAAATAATGAAATTCATGAAACCCTCGAAATCAATACTCTGACCATTGCTTTCGCACATGCAGCTCATATAGTCGCACTTGCATTCTCGGAGGTGCGAGAAATCTCCTGCTTTTGCGGTTTACTAAGACTTCACAGCCTTCGCTTCTGCGATCACACATGCGGCTCCTTCGCATCTGCACTCCACAAACCCTAATCCAAATCTGCTTCTGGGCTCTGTTCGCTGCATCTGCGACCATACATGTGCCGAAATGCCCCTGCACATACTTGCGAGCTCGCACCTGCGATCACCACTCCGCATGTGCGATTGCACCAGAACTAGTGAGCTTCAACAACCTCTCAGCTTCCCAACTTCATCCGTTAACCATCCAAACCCCACCCGAGGCCTCTGGGACCTCAAACAAATATAATAATAAGTCCTAAAATATGATATGAACTTAGTCGAGCCTTCAAATAACATCGAACAAAGCTAAAACCATGAATCACGCATCGATTCAAGCCTAATGAACTTTTGAACTTCTAACGTCCATATTCGATGGCGAAACCTACCAAATCACGTCCGATTGACCTCAAATTTTGCACACAAGTAAAAAATGACACAAGGAACCGACTCCAACTTCTGATACCCCCAATCCGAGCTCAGTAACCTTTAAGCCAATTCTTGATCAAACTTTTAAATTTCCAACTTTCTCCATTTCAAGTCTAATTCAACTACAAACCTCCAATTCACAATCCGGACACACTCCTAAGTCCAAAATTACCCAACGGAGCTAACAGAACCATTAAAACTCCATTCTAGAGTCGTTTACACATAAGCCAATATCTAGTCGACCTTTTCAACTTAAGCTTCTAACCTGGAGATAAGTGTCTCAACTCATTTCAAAACCTCCCCGAACCATAACCAACTATCTAAGCAAGTCACATAACAACAATTAAGCAGGAAATGATCTGTATATGGGGAAACGAAGTTACAACTATAAAAACAACTAGCCAGGTTGTTACAGATGCATATGTAATAAGAATTCGTATTGACTCTAAGCATGCTACCGAAACTAAGATTTCATCATAGTCGACTCCCTACTTAATTGAATATCCTTGATCTATTAATCTGGCTTTGTTTCTGACTACTTTTCCATCCTCATTCAACTTGTTTCTGAAAACCCATTTGGTTCCAAAAATGGATTAGGTAATAGTTCCCAGACTTGATTCTTGTCAAATTGATAGATAGCTTGTACCCAACTGGAGTCTTTCAATGCTTCCTCAACTTTCTTTGGTTTGATTTGAGCAATAAGTGCATTATTTTCCTTTTTCTTTAGATCTCCCATGGTTTTCATTCTTTCGCAGGGATCCCCTATGATAAACTTTTGAGGATACTTCTCCATTCATTTGGTCGCGTTCCAACTGCAGGAGTAGTTGACTACTTTTATGATTCAGTATGATTACTAGCAGGTCCACCAGTCAACATTTGCGACTTGCTTGCCTGTGATGTTTCTTGGTTGATATCTTCATCATCTACAATGATTCCTTTCTTGGTCGTAGTATTATTTTCATCAAATATAACATGCACTAATTCTTCTACTGATAAAGTACGCTTGTTATAAACTCTAAAAGATCTACTATTAATAGAGTAACTGAAAAAATACCTTCGTCACTCCTTGGATCATATTTTCCAAGGTTGTCCTTGCCATTATTATGGATGAAACACTTACTTCAAAACTGATGTAAGTAGTCTATATTGGGCCATTTGCTTTTCCATAATTCATATGGAGTTTTCTTCAAAATGGGTCTTGTAAGACATCTATTGAGAATATGACATGTTGTGCTTACTGCTTTTGTCCAAAATTATTTGGCAATGAATGTCCTAATATCATTATTCTGGCCATATCTTGTAGGGTTCGATTTTTCTGCTTAAGTACTCCATTCTATTGGGGTGATCCTGGAGCTGAGAAATTGTGAGTATATCCTTGATCATTGCAAAATTCTTCAGAGGCACTGCTTGTGAATTCTCCCCCATGGTCTCTTTGGATGGATGTGATTAGTGTTTACCATGAAAATGGTAACAACAATTAAATTTATAAATGGTATTCTAAAAATACGTGATCTATTCCCGAGCTAGTTTGGGAGGGTGATTAATGCTAAACATGGAGTAAAACAGTAAGGATCGAGCTAGACAAAAATGATAATTGATCCACTAGGGGATGTTCCCGAGCTTAGGACAAGGCAATAGATACCTCAGGGCTAGGCCTCGAGCCTACCACGGGTCTATCGAAGGCGATCTTATCGAGGGTGATCGAGAAGGGGATAACAGATAAGTATATGCATATAAGGCTTTATACCGTCAATCTTGAGCTAAATGGAAAAGAAAAAATGAAGAACAGTAAAATGCTAGGGCGACCTCGGGGTCGAAGAACACAGTTAACTTAAAAGAAAGAGAGAGAGAGATATTATTGCTTATTGGAGAAGTGGAGCGACATCAGTCCTTTACAAGGTGGGACGAGTCCCCCTTATATAGGCGAGAGGACTCAATAAAATATGCATATATTATTTACAAGAGTAGAAAGATGGGATAGCCTATCGTTCGTCCTCTCAATAGGTTATAGATAAACTGGCCCTGTCAGGTGTGGCCATACGCTTCAGGGTCATATTCTCTTACCTTTGACCTTGGGCCCTGCTTCCTTTGATTCAGACCTCGATAGACCCCGAGGCTGAGAACTCGATCGTAGCCTTCCATCCTCGGGGTCTTGAGGGAGGCTTCCCAAACTGTTTTGATAGTGAAAATCAAGAAAGCTGAATTTTACCGCGTACAGATAGTCCTCGCATTTCTCATAACGAAGTGATGGGAAATTATCCTGACACTCGACCCCTCGAGCTCTTTTCGGCAATGCTTTAATGGTGATCCAGATCGGGGTGCAACCTCCCGTAACTGATGGCATATTTTGTAGCTCTCTACTCGAGGTTCTATTATTTATGTTCCTTGAGGCAAAAGTGCTACCATCTGTCCATTTTTTCAAGAGAATAGTAATTATACCTATCGGTCAATCTTTCAAAGCATCGATGATCCCCCATAAATGAGTGCGTCCTGTTGGTATTGCATCTTTCATCCAAACACTTCATCTAGTGTATTTTGCTTTTTCCTTCCCATAGTCTTCTTCTGTCTTTGATTATTAGTATGTGAGCATTCGATCTTGAAGCTGTTTGGAGGGGATCCTCTGGGCTGTGCCGAAGCCTTCTGTCGGGGTCTACCTTCATCGAACGTAAACATGTACGTTGGCCACTACTGCTACTGTCGGCTCGAGATGGCGATGGATGGAGAGTTGGTTTTACCTTTGTTTAGATGATTGTTCCGATTATGCACCGCTGCTCACTCTTCTACCTGGGCCTGGTGTGGCACTTCATTTCTAGGTCCCCTCTTACCCGAAGGATAAATTGGCACCTCCGGTCGTTGAGGCGGAGGCCCGCCGGATCTTCAAGCTTTGGCTCTGGCGGGACATGTCTCTTTTCTCTACCTCCTCTGTATCCCCTTATTTTCCTTTCCTACATTTTCCCCGATGGAGATCTCTTAGGGGATTGAGCTGCGAACCTATGAGAGGTTAAGGTCGAAGGATTTACCCTTGAGGATACGTGCTCGAGGGTAGGGCACCCGGGTATGCTGAGACCAAAAATGAACTCTTGGGGGCGGGCTGGGCGCCCAGGTTTCATCATATGTACATCCTTCTGCTCCTCAGATTTTAGCGTAGATTCTTGTAAGCCCTTGTATCTTGTATGTAATGACCCTTCAGGGCTTTGTAATCAAATGTTGTGACCCTTCGGGGGTTATTATACTTTGTAAACTTCATAAATAAGAAATGAACTTTGTTGACCCCTGCTTTCGAATTTGCTCTATTTACTCATGCTTTTATGCCCGTCGAGGCTCATCAAATGCATTCCTTTGTGTTGCTGATATTAAATTTGGGTGTGAGCATTTGCTTTGATTTTTTGCTGATTGATATGGGCTCATTTCGATTCCATTGCCGTCCCTCGGGATAACCTTGGGTCGATCTGATGGGCTGGCAATTGTAAAGGTCTCCCAAGTTATTTGGAGATTGCGCGTTGGGTTTCGGGGCTTCTGGGGGCACTGCTCCGGATGTAGGTCGTCTTCACGTACCCCAGAGATCTTATTGGTCTGGGTGTAGATGGTCCCTTTTGGTAAGTATGAGATGGATCTCTGCATTTCCTTTGGTGCTTGTTTGCTTTCACTACCACTTGTAGGCCATTTTAGCTTGTTTTGACCCTCGGCTGATTGGTGAGGCTCTTTCCTGCTTTCTTTTTTGTCGTTCATTTGTCTTGATACGGGACCGACCGGACAGGCTCGAGCTGTCGGGGTCTGCTAGTTTGTTTGGAGATCTTGCATCAGATTTTGGGGCATTTGGGAACGATACCCCGGACGAAGGTCATCTTTGGACACTTTGATGAGTCCTGTTGATTTTGATGTGGACAAATCTTTAAAAGAGTGCAATGTTGGCTCCCGTTAGAGGAGTTTGCCTATGTTCAGGGCGCTTCCTCGTGGCCTTGTTGAGTTTTAAAGATTGGAGCTTCATGGGTATGCTCCTATGGAGAAGGAATCGCGATCCCGGGCGCGTGTCCTGCGTATGCCATTGGCGCCATGGAGCTCATTGCGGCCCTGCTTCTTGGCGGACTGAGGTTCCATATGTGAAACGCTGCCTGGAGCATGGAGATAATTTTTTGTGAATCCTCGAGCTTAGTTGTCTGTTGAAGGATGTTTCTTGGGTTGGGTATTGACCCGTGATCCGTATTGAGGCCATTGGCTTCCTGGAGCCTACATCTAGCAGGTGACTTTTCCACTGTCTTTTGTATATAAGAGGTGTAGCTTCGGTCTTTTTTTAAGACTTCACTATTTTTGGGCAGCTGTTCTTCCGTCTCGACATAGGGCTCCCTATCCTCTAAAACGCAAAAAGCTTCTGCGTTTCTTTGATTTATTTTGTTAGTTCTACTTCAGTTATGGCGACTACTTCGGACTCGCTAAGGAAAAAGGCGGGGAATTTTGTTCCCGGTGTTGGAGAGTCGAAGGGCTTTGCTCTGGAGACTACGTCCTTGATGAAAGAGGAATATTTGGAGATGGCGAGGCGATATTGTGGGTGGAGCGAGGGGATGACACTATGGGTGCTATCCCCTCGTGAAGGCATCGCGGACTCTGCTGATGGGTTTTTGAGGGTGTACTTATACCCTTTTGCATTTGGCCCTCTTGATAAGGTCGTGCTCGACTTTTTCTTGAAGTATCAGGTTACCTTGGCACAAATTCATTCGTCATTTTGGCGGACGGTGCTGATGATGAGATTTTTCACGGAGAAGGCCAGACTTGAGTTCACGCTTGATCATCTCATCAGGATGTATCGGCCTTTCCACCTTCGAGGACTGCTAACCTTGAAGGATTGCTCGCCCACGCCCTTCATTGTTGATGATGATGAAGGTGGAGATCAAGGGTGGGCCAGTTAGTTTGTCCGAGTTAGGATGACCGATGACATCCCCGTGGAGTTCCAAATGTTTCCCAAAGGGTGACATTATGCGCGTAAGTGCGGCGCTTTGACGTTCCTTCAATTTTTGTTTATAGCAAAAATTGGCCAAGTAATCAGTATTATTCCCTTCATTGCAGTAACTTTGTAGGTGCCGAGCCAAGCTCACGATCTGCCTGGCTAGGTTCAGAGGCTCGTGACCCATTCATCTTGCAATGAACATACGTGGCGAGCTATGTCTCGTATCAGGTGGGGAGTGGATTATCAAGATATGTGTGTATATACCTTTTCTTTTCTGCTGATGTGTTCCTAAGGCGGCATTTTTTCATCTCATCTGCGCTAGACGCATTGTTTTTATAGATATCAGGCGGCTTTTCGAGGCGAGGTAGCGGTTCCTCGGAGAGGAGTTGGAGTTGTCGGCCTCTAAGCCGAGAGACGGCAATAAGAGGGTCTGGGAACCATCATGCGAAGGAGCTTTTAGTGGCGCTGGCGGGGCTCGTATATCTGAGGGCGGGGCGTCACCTGAGTCGGCCGTCCCCAGGTTACCTATTTCTCGGTGAGTGGCTCCCTCGAATGAGTATGTTATGCCCAAAGCCGGTTCTTCTGGGGTTGTGGGAGTGGTAGTATCAGGAGTGTGTTTCGATTTGGGGAAAACTTGCCATCTTAATTTTTGTGGTGAGTTCGTGTATAATTCTCTCATACCCCGCATCTTTCCCCTCATTGAATCTTTCCTGCGCAGGCCTAGGATAGGCTCAAGTCCAAGTTGCTTCGCCAAAAGGCCAAGTTCAAGAGGGTTCGGGATGAGGGAGAATTCTTTAGGCTTCTTTGCAAGAAGAAAGAAGATGAGCTACAACATTGGCGATGTGAGGATTATCGGGACTCGAACTATGAGAGCTATTTGGTGGAGCAGGTAACTTCCCGCAGTGGGTTCTTTGCTTCCCTCTAATTTTCAAGGCTAACTTGTTCTTTCCGTGTTAGCTGCAAAAAGATATAGAGACCGTGGAGCACCTCACGACTGAGGTGAACCGTACCAGGGCAGCTTGTGAGGAACTAAGGGGCTAGATATGAGCTCAAGCTTTGGATGAGGCGAGTGCTTCAGCTAATATTCCTGCCTTCGAGGCCCAGCTCAACTTGTCTCGAAGTAACACAAAGGTTCAACCAGATATGATCGAGAAACTGGAGTCTGAACTCTCGAAGGTCAGGGGCGAGATAGTTGATGCCCAGGTGGAAGCGAAGCTGAGCCGAACCAGGGCGGATCACGAGATGACAATTTGCATAAAGGAGGCTGCTGATGCCCAATCCGAGTTGAGGCAAGCCCTTGATCGTGAGAAGAGGATCAAAAAAATATGTTCGCTGCCGATCTCGAATAGAAGTGTTTGAGAAAGGTTGAGCTAGAGGATTTATCCTCTCGGAGGAATAGGCTCGAGCAAGGGCAGAGGAGCGTGATTCTCGATCACTCTTCGCAGGTGTTACAGAGGATGGTCTTGACGGGTTGTAGCCTCTTGTCTCAAAATATAGCTCCTACTATTTTGTATCTTGGTCTACGGCGCGCGCAGAGCGTGCCTGTAGATGTAGAATGTTTTTGTCGTATGTAATGTAAGGAGAATTTCAAAGCGTTATCCTTTTGGTACATTTTTTCTGTCGTTGCTCTTTATCGTATAGGTTAGTTTGTGGGATCAGTCCTTGAGCTGTGCTATGGCCCAAACTCTGATTGGCCTTCCGGCTTTTTCCCATCTTCATGGGAGAAGGGGGTGACCCTATATGCTCCTGGACCAAAGCATTCTTGTGGGCGCTTAGCCTGGGGATTTGTCGTGACCATTGATAGGGTCGTCGAGGTCGTTCTTTTAGGCGTATGGTGATTGAATTGCCCTTGGGTTCAGTCTCCGAGTTGGGATCCTAACTCGGGCTTATTTTACCTTCGAACCCGTTTGGGCTAGCGATGATGATTTTCATTCTCTGCATTTCGGTGTTTGGCGATTTTCTTGTAGCTAATCTCCGAGCCAGTAGCTAATGGTCTTCATGTCGTGATTCGAGCTGCAATTAGCCTTTGACCCTTTCGGAGGTTCCGGTTGGCGATAGTGCCTTTTTCTTTCCTCCCTTGGCCTTTGAATCTTATTTTGAGCTTTTGACCAGTTGTGATGGCCTTTCTGGTTTTAGTCATCGATACCTTTCAGTATAAGGCCCGGAGGCCCGCTTAGCTGGCGACAATGGCACTTACGTTGTTTGGTCGTAGAGACCTTTTGATATGAGGCCCATAGGCTTTGCTTAGTTTAACTATTTTGGATCCGGTCTCTGAATTGGGTTATGACTCGAGCTCTCATTAATCCTCGAGTTGTCAATTTTCATTTTGATGGTCGTAGAGACCTTTTGGTATGAAGCCCGGAGGCTTTGCTTAGCCGGCGACGATGGCACTTACGCTGTTTGATATGAGGCCCGGAGGCTTTTGTAGGCTTTGTTTTCCTCTCGTTAAGGTCTTATTGATTATTTTGCCTAAACCATCATCGATTATAAAAGAAACTCAATTTTAAGTCGTAATCGGCGATGTTTTGAGCACCTCGGAAGGTTCATAACCCATAGGTCGAGTAGATTGATGTTTTTTTTATTTTGGAGCTAACATGGTCGGGACTCACTATTTTGCCTGTTGAGGGAAGCTTGTGTTTTAATCGATTCTTTCTGAAGTAGATTCGAAGGATTTTTTAGCAACAGTCAGGCGTCCCCGGGTCGCATTTTTTGGGATGTAACAACCGTTTCCACGTTAGTCGTGTGTATTTGGCCGGGGCCATTTTTGATCCCGAGAAGCAGTTTTAGACGTCCACATCGAGGGTATGCCCGTTAGGGATTCTAACAAATCCGACATGTAGCCTAAACTGCGGGATTTTTCATGCCTGTTGAGGTCTTACAATTTGCCATGCCTGTTGTGGTCTTACAGTTTATCATGCCTATTGAGGTCTTACAGTTTATCACGTCTGTTCAGGTCTTACAGTTTAGGGAGAATAGATATGGTTTGCTGAGGCTGCCCGTTAGAGTCTTACAAATTTGGATTTTCCAGTGCTTGGCGATTGGCGATTGGCGACAGTCTCCGAGTTATCAAGTTCGCTTGAAGACAACTTTTCATGAGCTCGGAGCTATTGTTTGAAGGCTTGGTGAGCCTGGAGTTTCGACCCTGGGGTCGTGCAAGTTGTCAATTTGTTCATGGTGATTCTCCGAATATATCGAATCATTCTAGGCCTGAATACAGCCTTTCGTAGTCTTGGGTCCATATCGCGAGGGATTATTTAGCTGGGGACCTCGACCCTGGGGTCACGAGGGTGCCGAATTGACTAAGTCTCCGAGCGTTTTGGGGCGTATTTGATGTAGAGGTTTTTTGCTGAGGATAATCTGAAATAGTTTTCTTCAAGGCGTTGAATGCTCGGAAAATACTCTTTATTATTTGGGAAAATATAAGTTGTAGATACAAATTTCTTCTGTTGTCTAGAGTCTGGTCTACATGGGTGTCACCCTCCTGATTATCCGATCTGCATATATGGTTCCATATTGGAACATAGAGAGAGATCAGGAATTTGTTGTGTCCCTTCACTGAGGACGTGCAGTCCTGCTAATAATCTTGGTGGCGGAACCCTCTTCCTGATAGAAACCCGCTCGAGGAAAGAATACCGGGCGGCCCCATGCTGGCCGCGGATCCTCGAACGGTATCCAAAACCACTGAACGCCTTAGCAGCCTTCCTGCCTACAGATTAGCAACAAGAAATGAAAAAGGGAAATAATGAAAGGATGCTGCGTTCCTGAGAGTAGGCCTCTCGACAGTCGTATTCCTCGTCCAGCTAGGCCGGGCCGCAGACGCGAGTGCTCTAAACCCTCTGACCTTGTTTGAGGGTAACGCCAGTCATGGGCGTAAGGTGAGGAATCTTCTTCTGTCGCTTGTAGCCAGATGCTTTGGCTTCATGCCTGTCATAGAGTTTCCTACCCTTGGAGGAGTAGGGCCAGGGTCGCATTCCGGGTGATGTTAGTTCGGACTGTCCTATTGGCTTTGGCCCGACATTATCGATACAACTTTGGATGATATACCTATAGTCATTAATGTATATTTTATTTGAAAATGAGCTCGAACAAAAGAAGGGATTACCAATACATTAATGCGATGCCAAGGTGGAGTCTCGGCGTCCTTTTTCCTCGGGCGAGAGGGTGTCCTCGGGGAGTACTCCCCGAGATTGTCCCTTTCTGGCTATATGCACTTGCATTCTACATTCTACAGATCTTAGCGGGGAGCTGCTATCCTTTAATGGTTGTGACGATATGCCTCAACTCTACCGGCTCTGCTTTGTTCGATTTCCCCATGTCCGTTGAGCTGGATCTGGGTTTGCTTGCTTGGTGATGCTTTGTGGTCACCTCTATTGGATGGCCTAGTTACTGCTCTCTTGGGTCTATAACTCCGAACATTTCATGACTCTCTTGGTGGGTCACGGTTTCCTTGGAGGGATTTTTGTCAAATAGGCTCGAGCTACCCGGAGTTCCCGGCTTTACTTATGGTAACCACTATGTTTGGAACCGCAACGTTGAAATCGAACTTTATCGGGCGAGGTCTCCTTGACGGTTGGTTTCATTGAATCTGGTATCATTGGGGGTTCCTCGAAGGTGCCATCTTTGGGTCATCGCCTTGTTGTTGCGAGATGAATTGTGCCTCAGATCATTTCTCCTGTTCGCGCCACGTGGATGACGGCTCCGTTCATTCATTGCCAGCTTTTCTATTGGGATCTTCCTGGATACACCGATCCAATGGAGATCTCTCAAGGGTTATCTGTGGCTCTGACTTGTGTCCGGTGTCGGTTGCTAGTATATGACCAAGTCTCGACCGGATATTTGACTAAGCTTTGCTCGAATTGCTCCGGAGATACCGGGTATGTTTTTTTTGGGTTTTGGGCGAAGGCCCGTGCCACCCTACTATTTTGGACCGGGAATGGTCGCGTTTGTCTTGTTGGGCAGCTGGGCGCGGCTCCCCGTGATATTTTATTTCTTCTTCCTCTCCCGGCCTTCGGTGTGTTGAGCTCTTTTGGCATTATTTCGATGGTGTTGGAGTGAGCTTCCACGGATCGTGACAGTATGGTGAGCAGGTCCCCGAAATTAGATGTCGAATAATGATGCCGCGATGTGGTTTCTTCCGGGGGAATTTCTTCAAATCTCTTCATTGGGACGGGCCTGAATTCTCTATTTTGGGGGTTGTCGTTCCTAAATGAGCGTGCATGAGTGGAGATGTACCTGTGGCTACTCGGGGTCCTATCTTCCCCAGGGGATTTTGTTTTTTCTGACTTCTGCAAAATGAGTCCCGGGATCGTATTTCCGGGAGACCGTTGTTGTAGGAATCTCCGCGAGCGTGAGTTGATCTTTTTGATGACATCCTTTAGAATCCTTATCGTTGCGAGATAGGGCATTGGTTCATCGTGGCTCTATACCTTGGATAGTGGCTCGAAGTGAGTAAATATTTTGGGTGCTATCACGCCAAGAGTCTCCTAGCGGCTCTGTAGCTTAGAGATAGCCAAATGCTGTTCTTACAACATTTCAAAAATAACACGAAGATCAACTCCCCAATCTACCGGGGCTGGGATTTTTCGGGTTACCTGTTGATCAGCGCGCTGTCATCGGAGCGCAAGACTTTGTTACCCCACTGCGTAGTGTATGAATCCATATTCACTTGGACCGATCTAGATGTGTTATCGGGGTCTTGCGTTGTTGCGCCAGCCGTCAGGGTGGCCATATTGTTTTCCTTGCGATTTGTGGGTTATCTTCCTCGATTTCCCTTATCGAACTGACCATTAACCTGAAATCGAAAGGTCTTGGGCAAGAAAAAGTGTGAGAGATATCGTGTGTTTAAGTGACGAAACTAGCAAGAAAATAATCACTATTATTTTTAGCCCTACAATGGCCGTCAAACTCTTTACCGTGAAAATGGTAACAAAAATTAAATTTGTAAATGGGATTCTTAAAATACGTGATCTATTCCCGAGCTAGTTTGGAAGGATGATTAATGTTAAACATGGAGTAAAACAGTAAAGATCTTGCTAGCCAAAAACGATAATCGATCCAGTAGGGGGTGTTCCCGAGCTTAGGACAAGCTAATAGATACCTCGGGGCCAGGCCTCGAGCCTACCTTGGGTCTATCAAAGGAGATCTATCGAGGGTGATCGGGAATGGGATAACAGATAAATATATATATACAAGGATTTATACCGTCAATCTTAAGCTAAATGACAAAGAACAAATGAAAAACAGTAAAATGCTAGGGCGACCTCGGGATCGAAGAACACAGTTAACTTAGAAGAAACAGAGAGAGATATTATTGCTTATTGGAGAAGTGGAGCAACATCAGTCCTTTACAATGTAGGACGAGTCCCCCTTATATAGACAAGGGGACTTAATAAAATATGTATATATTATTTAGAAGAGTAGAAAGACGGGACAACCTATCGTTCAACATGTCAATAGGTTGCAGATAAACAGGCCCTGTCAGGTGTAGACATGCGCTCCGGAGTCATCTTCTCTTACCCCTGACCTTGGGCCCTGCTTCTTCTGATTCGGACCACCCCAAAGCTGAGAACTTGATCGTATCCTTCCATCCTCGGGGTGTTGAGGGAAGCTTCCAAAACTGTTTTGATAGCGAAAATCAAGAAAACTGATTTTTACCTCGTACAATTAGATACCCCTTTTCCCTTTCAATTCACTTACAAAATATCTTAAAATTTTTAAGGCTTAATCTTTATGAGATAAGAAAATAGTATTGTCATTTACCTAGTCATCTGAAATTGTCCATACTGCCTAAGGACTCATGACCTTCCTTTCAAAACTGAGCCGTGACATTACACGTGCAAATATCAATCCTACGTAACACATCGCGTATACCATTCCATCATATGAAAAAACTTCGAGAACTTCGTAATCCACTCCGAGTCACCAGCAACTACTTACTCAATTAGCCAAGATCCATTTGATCCCATCCAGGAGAAGATCACTATACACCACATGCTCCTCACGTCAGTAGGAAATATGCATCTCTAATCATGGTAGAAGCCATCAAGAACTCTCCGAATTCCATTTGCACAAAACCAAACCGTCAGACTGAATTCCTCTAACTCAAACTAGCTATGCAGGTCATCAAAACCCAAGAGTATCGCTGATAACTAGGGATTCTCGTTTTACACTCCTTTTAACTTGAGTGTTGATTAAAAATGTATACAAATAGTCCCAAAGGCTTACATGTTGTACTTGTTAGTAGGGTTTGGTCAAGAAAGTGACAAGAGGTCAAAAACTAGCTCAAAAAGGAGTGAAACCTACACAAGTACCAAGAACAAGTTAAAGCACAACTGCTACAGATCCACCGCAGCTGCAATCCATTTATTGTGGTCCGCGGTGAGGAGATTCAGAGAGGTGCAAATTTTGGAAGCTCAAGCACTGTGGCTGCAATCCATTTTATGCGGACCACAGTAGCCTCACCGCTGCTACACTCCATTTTATGCGGTGCGCGGAGAAAAAATTCAGAGAGCTAGGATTTTAGAAGTTGGAAGCATCTGCGGCCGCACTCCATTTTATGCGGACCGCAGTGAATTCTCCGCGGTTTATATTTGGACTGATTTGTGTTTTCTATGTTGGATTAGTGGTTGCAAACACTAATATGTGCCTGTTTGACTTGGGCTCTTCTTGCGAAAGAGCGTTTGAGTCTAGGTAATCAGTCCAACAAGGAATTGGGGCATACTCAAGAGATTGATAGCCCCAATTAAAGGGTTAAATCTAGAGATAGTAATACCCGACTTTAGACTACATTGCTTGCATAATTTCACCACCCAATTGGTCTTGAGAAAGTCAATTATGGCAAAGTCACTCAAGCTACCGAGAGGAATAGAGTGAGTAGTGTTGTGCATTAGTTGTATCGCGATCCCAAACATAACATCTCTGCCATAGATTTTAGAACCCGCCAAGTATTCACCTAGGGGTAAGTTACTTCCCTAGTGCCTCGTTACCTATTAGACAACCCTTCTAGCAATTATTCTTTGTTTAATTTAGCATCTCATTAGTATAAAAGTAGAAGTAATCAAAAGAATAATTATAATTGGAAGCGTAATTAAGAGCATTACGCATTTCTAGTTTAGATAGGAATCCAATTCCCAAATCTCGCTCCCTGAGGATTCGATCCTGACCTATTCAGGTAAAAGCTGCATCGACCGCTCTCGCCACTCTATTATGGTGTAGGGTTGGCACCGATCACTTTTTAGGGTCGTTGCTGGGGAGCTAACGGTTTTGGCTATCTATCTAAATAGTTTTGTGTATTATTTTTCTTTCCTTCTGTGATACTAACTTGTGTGTGACGCCAATTCAAGTACAAATTGGCGGCAAACAATAACAATGACCCTCTTGGAAATGTGATCCCAGGGGAGGAGGTTGATGACATCGGTGAAGATGAGGTGCCTCTTATACCTCAAGGACAGAGAGGAAGCTAGGACAATGCCAATAATAATATTGCAGACCCTCCTCGGCCACTTCTAAGAGCGGCCCCTAGGGTGCTTCCCAACCAAGGATATGCTAGGGAAATTTTCCCTCCGCGGATCTATGAGGGCGATTTTCAAATTACCAATGTGATGATGACCTTGTTGGAGTAGCGAGGCTATTTCACGGGTGCTCCCCACCAAAACGCTTACAAGCACCTTAAGCGTTTTGTTGATACATGTTGGGGGAGCAAGCAAATGAATGTGTCTAAGGATGCCTTGCGGTTGAGACTATTCCCTTTCTCTCTTCAAGGGAAGGCATTAGATTGGCTAGAGAGACTACCCAACCACTCCATCCATACATGGGATAAGTTTGCAGATAAATTCATTGTGATGTTTTTATCGTCAGAGCAGATGGCAACGCTGAGGGATGAAATCTTAGCTTTCAAACAGGAGCCCAACGAACCACTACATGAAATATGGGAGCGATACCGGACCATGGTGAAGGATGCCCAAACAATGATATGACTGAGGCAATGATATAATAGACATTCTATCAAGGAATTAACACAACAAATCAGTGCATAGTGAACCAACTAGCTGGGGGCAACTTCATCAACACACCGTATGATCAAGCTTGTGAAATATTGGATGAGATTGCGGACAATTCTTCCGCTTGGCAAAGTAGAGCAAATGTGCCACAGGGTGACCCCACGGTCATTCACTTGCACAAAGAGCTCCATGATCATAGGCAGGCAATAGTAGAACTGACAACAACTATGAACCATCTAGCAAAGGCACAGTTACAACAGGTTCAAGCTCCATGACAAGTGAATGCTATGGAGGGTATCAACATGTTAGTGAACATAAAAAGACAAAGACGGAAACAGAACCAAGGGAATTTGGATCAATACAACCAAGATAGTGGTAGGTTCCAAGATGATGGGTATGAAGAGTAGAATGAAGAAGTGCAATACGTGAACAACTATCAAGGCCAAATAGGCAACCCTTCGAACCAACAACAATGGAGGTCCCAAGGCAATTGGGGAAATCAACAACAAGGAATAATAATTGGGGGAACAACAACCAAAATCATAATTGGGGAAACCAAAATAATAGTCATAATAATCAGGGTAACTGGGGTAACAACAACAACAACAACTGGGGTGGAAACAAAAATCAGGGTGGTTCGAATAATAACAATTAGGGAAATTGGGGGCAAGGCTTTCAAAGGTCCCCAATGTATCAACAACCGAACAATCCACCCCCATTTCCATCTCAAGGTCCTAGTTCATCCAACAATGACATGGGGAGAACTAAATTGATGTTCGAACAGATGATGAAAAAGAATGTTGACTCCGATGCTCAGTTGGCATCCCACAACACTTCAATAAGAAACTAGGAGGTTCATCTAGGACAAGTCTCATGGTCCTTGAATACTTTCCCTAAGGGGGCTCTACCTAATGATACGGTAGTTAACCTGAAAGGTGGGAACAATACCGATCATGAAATGGCAGTAACTACAAGAAGGGGACGAGGCGATGATGTGTATGCCTCCAAACAAAAGGAAATTTTTAATGATGAAGTTGAGTTGCAAGAGGATGAGATCCCTCTAGTGGTTGAAAATGTGATTGATGAGAACGTGAATGAAGAAGTGAGGATTGAATCCGTCTATGGAACACCTAATAGACACGCTGGAACTGGTTGTGCCTAAAGCCAACACTCTTTTTCCAAGGCCACCTCCACCTTATCCTCAAAGGCTAGCGAAGTAGAAAAATGAGAATCAGTTTAAGAAATTGATTGACATGATGAAGAGCCTGTCCATTAATGTGCCTTTGGTGGAGGCTCTAGAACAAATGCCGGGCTATGGTAAATTCATGAAATACTTGGTGACAAATAAAAGATCCATGGATTGTGAAACTATCAAGATGACCCACCAAGTGAGTACAATAGTGAATTCAATGGCTCCAAAGTAAGAAGATCCCGGTGCTTTCACCATTCCTTACACCATTAGGAGTGCAGACTTTGCTAAAGCTCTATGTGATTTGGGAGCAAGTATCACCTTGATGACCTATTTAGTTTTCAATACTTTGGGTATTGGGAAACCGAGGCGTACTTCCATGAGATTGCAATTGGCGGATAGATCAATGAAGAGACCATTGGGTGTTATTGACGATGTTCCTATCAGGGTGATCAAATTTATCTTGCCGGCGGATTTTGTGATTTTTGATTGCGAGTTCAATTTTGAGGTGCCTATAATCTTGGGAAGGCCTTTCCTTGCAACTGGGAAGGCCTTAGTTGATGTGGAAGAAGGGGAACTCACTTTCGAGTGGGTGATGAAAAATTGGTCTTTCATTTGTATAAGTCAATAAAGTAGCCCAACTGTACTGAAGTGTGCTCATTTGTGGATCTTGTCATGGCAGTGATAATTGATGATGCTAGTGCAATGATCAATGTGGAGGACCCTCTAGAGGTAGTTTGTTGAATCTTAATGTAAATGAAGATGAAGGCCGTGTAGAGTGTGTGAATGCTTTACATGGAATGAGCTCTTACTCTTATGAGCCACGAAAGCTATCTTTGGATCTCTGATAGTTCTTGGACTTCGTCGGTGCAATGTGTGCCAAAGAAGGGTGGTATGATCGTGGTGACCAATGCGCAAAATAAACTGATTCCTACCCGAACAGTCCCCTGATGGAGGGTGTGCATGGATTACCGCAAGCTGAACAAAGTGACCCACAAGGATCACTTTCCATTGCCTTTCCTTGACCAGATGCTAGATCGACTTGTTGGGCATGCCTTCTACTGTTTCATGGATGGGTATTCTAGGTACAACCAAATTTTGATTGCTCCAGAAGATCAGGAGAAGACTACCTTCACTTGCCCATATGCCATTCAGATTGTCTAATGCACCGGCTACATTCTAGCGGTGTATGATGGCCATTTTCTCCGACATAGTGGAAAATATTTTGGAGGTGTTCATGGAAGACTTTAGTGTCATGGGTGACTCATTTGATGAATGCTTGAAGAATCTTGATAGGGTGTTGGTCTGGTGTGAAGAAACCAATCTTGTGCATAACTGGGAAAAATGCCACTTCATGGTTGAGCAGGACATTGTCCTTGGCCATAAGATTTTAAAACATGGCATATAGTGGAAAAAGCTAAAATATAGGTGATTTCAAGTCTTCCCCCTGCTTCTATCAAGGGTTTAGAATTTTTATTGGGCATGCGGGGTTCTACCGGAGATTTATCAAAGACTTTTCGAAGTTAGTAAATCCTTTGTGCAAGCTATTGGAAAAGGATGCTAAGTTCTTGTTCGATGAGAGATGTATGCAAGATTTTGAACTTCTCAAGCACAAGTTGACCACCACTCTTATTATTACCGCACCCAATTGGAGCTTTCCTTTCGAGCTCATGTGCGATGCGACTGATGTTGCGGTTGGGTAGATTTTGGTCAAAGAGTAAATAAAATGTTTCATCTGGTGTACTATGCAAGCAGGACAATGAATGATGACCAAATGAACTACAAGTGACTGAAAAAGAGATTTTGGCTATTGTGTTCGCAATGGAAAATTTTTGGCCATATCTTATGGTAGCCAAAGTCATAGTGCTTATAGATCATGCCTCTCTTCGGTACTTGATGACGAAGAAAGATTCCAAAGCTAGGCTGATGTGATGGGTCTTATTACTTCAAGAGTTTGATTTGGAAATTGTGGTCCGGAAAGGTAGTGAAAACCAAGTGGCGGACCACTTGTCCCGCTTGGAGGAGGAGGGGAGGCCTCATGATGGTCTAGAGATCAACAATTCATTTCTCGGTGAGCAACTAATTTCTGTGTCGATGAAAGATATGGCATGGTTTGCGGACGTTGCTAATTTCCTTATGACTGGTATAATCCCGTGTGAGCTCTCTTCTAACCAAAGGAAGAAGCTCAAATGGGACAGTTTGGATTTCTACTGGGATGAGCCGTACTTGTTTAAGATTTGCACTGATGGTGTGATCCGAAGGTATGTCCCTGAGGAGTAGCAATTCAGTATCTTAGAGGCTTGTCACTCCTCTCCGTATGGTGACCATTTGGTGGGGTGAGGACAACTTCAAAGGTTCTTAGTTATGGGTTTTACTGGCCAACTTTGTACAAAGACGCAAGTGAACTTGTGAAGAGGTGCGACGAATGTCAAAGAGCGGGCGGTATTTTGACGAAGGATGAGATGCCTCTTAACACCATTCTCGAAGTTGATATTTTTGATGTGTGGGGTATAGATTTCATGGCCCCGTTTGTTAGTTCGTGTGGCAATACCTTCATTCTAGTGGTAGTGGAATATGTTTTAAAGTGGTTTGAAGTCGTGACTTCACCCAATAATGAGGCTCGAAGTGTTGTTGCATTTATGAAGAAGAGCATTTTTAGTAGGTGTGGCACGCCTCAAGCAGTTATAAGTGATGGGGGTCGCATTTTTGTAATTCATCTTTTGACACTTTGCTTGCAAAGTATGGTGCCAATCACAAAGTTTTTACTCCTTATCACCCTCAGGTGAGTGGCCAAGTTGAAGTCTCAAATAGGGAAATCAAGAGTATATTGTCAACGACGATCAATGCAAATAGAACCGATTGGTCATAGAAATTGGATAATGCTCTATGAGCTTATAGGACTGCTTACAAGACTACGATTGGTATGTCTCTGTACCGGTTGGTATTTGGGAAAGCTTGCCTTCTTCCGATTGAGTTAGAGCACAAGGCCATATGGGCTTTGTGGGAGCTGAATCTTAAATAAGATGTGGCAGCAAATCTTCGTGTGGAGAACCTCAATGAACTTGATGAATTCCGATTCCATGCCTACTCCAGTTCGTCCTTGTACAAGGACAAGATGAAGTACCTTCATGATAAGTATGCTCGTAGCAAGGAGTTCAAAATGGGTGATTTGGTTCTCTTTTTCAATTTTTTGTTACGTCTGTTTCCGGGAAAGCTCAAGTCAAAATGGAGTGGACCTTTGAAGTGGTGCTTGTGACTCCGTTTGGTGCACTTGACTTGAAAAACAAAAATGGTGAGATCTTCAGAGTTAATGGGCATAGAGTCAAGCACTATCTTGGCAAGATTGATGACAGCCACGTGGTAACAATGATCCATCTAAAGTGATTTGATGGTTACCTGCATCGTGCCATGTTGTTAAATCAGGTGCTTTTTGGGAGGCAACCTATGTGTCTTTCTTTAGTGTAGGATTTGCTTTTGGAATAACTGGTTTTGAGATGTATGTAGGTTTGTTTTGATGCAGTGCAGGACCTAGTTGGGAAAAATGTGCACTCTCTGAAGTTTGCACTGCGACCGCATTGCATTTTTTGCGGCCGCAATGGCCTTAGTGCAGGGGAAAACTTTCAATGTGGTCCGCAGTGGTGAAGAGTTACAAATGGGGGTTCTCTGAGGTTTGTCACCGCAGCTGCAATACATTTTGTGCGGTCCACGGTGACCTACCGTGGCCGCGGATATTCTCTTGCGGTCCACAACGATGTTCTTCCCAATGGTTCATGTGGTAAACCACCGCGGTCCATGGTAGGGTTAGGTAACGTGGATCCTAGGTTCTTTTTCTATAAATAGGACCTCAGGCCTTCATTTAACCTTTTCATCTTTTGCGCTCTCAATAATAAAAATCACTGTTTAACAAGCCCTAACTGTGCAAATTCAATCTCTGATCTTCATTCATCTCTACTACATCTCATTACTGGTACTTCTAATCCTTTCCTAGCTTTTAACTTGGTTTTATTTTGTTTTAATTAGTTAGTTGTACTTCTTTTTCTTTCCTTTTTCTTTCAATTTGTAGCGTAGGTTTACATCATGCCATTTAGATTAGGATTAATTAGTGAAAATGATGATTAAATACCTAGGGGCATGATAATAAGTGAATTTATGCTAAAAATGTTGAAACCCTAGGTTGGTATTGCTGTGTTATAGTTACCGAAATGCGGTGGATTTTATGTGGTTCGCAGTGCTTCACCGCGGCCGCGATGGGAGACTTCAAAGAGGTTGTATTAGGGACTGTGGATGTAGTAGATTTTTTGAGGTCCGCGGTGCCTTACCGCGACCGTAGAACATTTCTTGCGGCCAGCGGTTCCATGATTCATAGAGTGGGTAGTCTGAACCCCACCTCATTGCGAACCGCGATACCATTTTGTGCGGTCCGCGGTAGTGCTTTGGTGGCCGCACTTCTATTTATGCTGTGCGCAGTTAGTTTTTTCCTACATATTCTTCACTGATGCTTCTGATACTGTCATACTAACAAGTTTTAACTGAATTCCACTTATAAACAATGGTCAAAGCACGGGGCGGTGGTGAAAAACAAATGGGAAAAGCTGAGTCCTCCCAGGGTAGGGTATGAGAAATGATAAGATTGACCCCGCAAGTTCGAAAAGCAATTGGAGAGACAAGGAAACTAATCAAGACTGCGGATAGAGCTGCTTCCCATTCAGAGGGAAGTGAGTATGTACCCTCCTGGAGGCATCTGAATCTGATTCAGTGCCGGAGTATGTCCCTGACTTCTCGGAGAGGATGAGATTGAGAAATGAACCTACCCCTCCGAGCTCTCCCACTAACCAAGCTTCAATCTAGATTTCTTTTGAGTCGTTTGAGGGCTCAATTGAGAGCGGTGATAGTGCCTCTTCTACTTCACCTACAGCAACACCCGGTGAGGATCTCGTAGAAGCAGAAGAAGGGGGTGAGCCCCAAGTAGGAGGGGTGGAGAGAACTAGGAAACTCGAGGCTTGGGAATATAGGTTTGTTAGTGAATTGGTATACCACAAGTTCAGATAATGCTGGCCCGAGAAGAAGTTGATACTTGAACGGACATTTATTGATAGGGATCTTTTGCCTCACAACCCTATGTGAGGAGGCAATCTAGAGAGAGAGTGGGTTGGGAATACATCACAGGCAATGTTGAGGATGCAAATTAGCACTTAGTTAAGGAGTTCTACACTAATGTTGCCCATATAAAAAAGGGCACTAAAGTGACTAAGTTGCGGAATTTGATAGCGAAGTTCGATAGGAAGATAATCAATGACTACCTGCGCTTTATGGAGGAAGATGAATGATTGTATTTAGAGAAGGTATAATTGGCCGAGGCAGCCTGTCCATGGTTGGTAGAATACCTGGCATTCCCGGGTACCACCCCAGCATAGTTGACAGCAGGAGTCCAAATTATGATGAGGACTCTAAACTTCGAAGCAAAGCATTGGGACATGTTCATATGCAGCAGGTTGGATCCCACTACTCATGCAAACTCTCTACCTATCTCTCAGGAAATCTTGGTGGCTTCTATCATGGCGGGGTACCCGATCAACATCAGGAATATGATGTCTAGGGTGATCACACGGGTGGTCAATGAAGGTGATAGATCATATCCCGTCTCATATTTCTTGACTATGCACCTTGATTACTTGGAGGTGGAAAAGAGGAGGTTTGATGTGAAGGTGAAGCCAAAGGCGCCTTTTTCTTTGTACAGCCTGTAGAGTGATGACAACCCCAAAGGCAAAGATCCTAAAGGCAAATCCATTGATTCTAATTGCCAGTCTGAAGTGCCAATAGTAGTAGTAGCTCCTTCTCAGCCCCCCTCAGCAACCCCAGATACTGCCCCAGGACCCTCTACTACCATTGCCCCAGATATCCCCTCATCTTCAGTCTATCCATTAACTGCCCACCATTTGAACCAAACCCTTGCCAGTATTAACAACTGGATGCAGGCAGCTACTTCTAAGCTGTTTGTGCTTTCCACCTTGGTGGCAGCCCAGTCTGTACCCCCTCAACCACAGGTCCTACAGTCAATGGAGGATACTCTTAAGGAGCTTCTGGAAAACCAGAAAAATCTCCTGGAGAACCATCAATTGATATTGGATACTGTAGGTACTCATGGGAAAGCATTGAAGAAGCTGGCAAAGGAAACAAAGAGGCTGAGAAAGACCAAATCATTAAAGGAGTCTGTGAAATAGTTGAGGGTCGAAGTGGAAAAAATGAAGGCTGCTGATCACTTGCCATTGGATCTACTATTGCATGACCCGACCCAAGTAGTCCAGCCTGAGCAGCAGCAGGATGTAGAGAGGGCACCAAAGATGAGAAGGGTGACTCCTCGTACTGATGATGCAGTGATTGAGTTGGCGGAGCCTCAAGAAGGTTCCTCTAGCCAACCCCAGGTACCAGTACAGGCCCAGGTCCCAATGCAGATACATGTTATAGGGATCCAATTACAGGCTCCCGAGCAGTCCGAGGACCCAGGGACCCAGGCTCATGATCCTATGTAGAAGGAGGGCCAATAAGGAGTTTTCTTTACTCTCTATCTTATTTTGAGCTATTTTTTGTTAGTTGGCATTGAGGACAATGCTAGCTTTGATTTGAGGTGGTAGCCCTATTTTGATGATATGGTGTTGTATATATGATACTATATTCCTTTTATTATTATTTGATTTCACTTTTGGTATGTACATAATTTTATCAGTTTATTTCACTTTTCATATTTTGAAACTTTAGTCTGTATATAAAAGTTACTTTCTGATGTAAACATTCATTATCACTTATGTATATTCGTCTAAATCCCCTATTTTACATATTCATTTTACTTTCTGCATTTTCTTTTATAGCTTCTTATTTCATTTTGGTAGCTTCTTATTTTGAGTTTTGCATTCAAATAAGCCTTTGGTTTTCTTAATACCACGGTTCTTTCTAAAGTCGGGATTTGTATGAACCGGGTGGCTCTTCCCGATGATGGATGGCATGACAACCTTCTTAAGGGTTTGAGTCTTTTTCCTTTTTGTTTTTGTGTAAATAGTAGCTAGTGTGTAATAGTGCCTCAAGCAAAGCTTCACTTGGGCCTAACACATTTCCCTTTGATCCTATGGTCAAAAATAAATTGGTGTGTATAAGATGGTGATAGTTGTGACCTTGAGACACTTGTGTTGGCCTAAAATCATCAAGTGGTTTTTCAGGACCATGTATGTTTCTCAAATCTTAGATAAGGTTGTTGTGGGCCCTCAACTCTGTCTCTTTAGCAATCCTATAGCTTGTGGTGAGAATTTGAATTGCAAGTCCAAGTCTTGTGTCATTGAGTCTAGAACTTGCCCTGAATGGTTGTCTAGGCGAATCCTAAGTGTAGTTTGACTTGAGAAGTGATTATAGGCTCTCCTTGATCTGAATGATATCTTAAAAACATCCATATCCTACCAACGATAATGTCCCTAGTCAACCCCTTTGAGCCATAACCTTTTTTTCCTTCAAAAATCATAATACAAGCCTTTACCCATTTTGAAAAGACTCTCTCTTGTACCCAATCTTTCCTTAGCACATGGCAAAATCATAAATTTGGGGGGAGAGAGGACGAATGCAACGAAGTGGTAAAAAGTACAAAAGCAAAGAAAAGGAAAGGCAAAAAGAAAAAAAAGAAAGAAAATACAAAATACAAAAAAAATGAGCAATATAGAAGAAATGACTAAAAAAAGTAAATGACTAAAAAAAGTCAAGAGAATGTGTGCTAAAATATAGAAAATGAAGTGCTTAAGGGAAGATGGAACCTACCTAAACCAAATATTTCCTACCCTGAATCAAAAGCCTTCACTATATCTCCACAACAACCCTATATGATCTTGAGTTGAATGAAGCTTACATTAGTGGTGACTAACATAAGGGGCAAGCTTATGGTACTTAGAGCCGGACTTGAGACCTTTCTCTAATATAGATGAGTGTGTTTTCCACAATCCTCGTTCTGAGTGCTATAACCTAAAAGTGAGGTTTGCTTGTAGAGAGTTAAGGAGTATGAGTTTGGGTTGCACAATGACCAAAGTAATAGAAAGAGTCTCTTTCATGAGTTTAGTCAATCCTTGATGCTTTTGTGTCGCACTAAAACCATGGTGTATAAAATGTTGAATGTTGTTAATGATTCATTTGAATTGATGGCAATTGTTAATCCCAATTGATGCTAGATGAGGTCACTTTTGGTCAGCTGAATTTTCTTGGTTGTATTCTTAAGGAGGTGGGACTTATTTTGTTTGCTTGAGGACAAACAAAAGCTTAAGTTTGGGGGAGTTGATAACTATGGATTGTAGTTCATTTTACACTCCTTTTTTACTTGAGTTTTGATTAAAAATGTATACAAATAGTGCCAAAGGCTTACATGTTGTACTTGTTTGCAGGGTTTGGTCAAGAAAGTGACAAGAGGTCAAAAACCAGCTCAAAAGGAGTGAAACGTGCATAAGTACCAAGAATAAGTCAAAGCACAGCTGCTACAGATCCACTGCAGCCGCAATCCATTTAGTGCGGTCTATGGTGAGGAGATTCAGAGAGGTGCATATTTTGGAAGCTCAAGCACTGCAGTCGTAATCCATTTTATGCGGACCGTAGTAGCCTCACCGCATCTGCAATCCATTTTATGCGGTCCGCGGAGAAGAGATTTAGAGAGCTGGGATTTAAGATGTTTGAAGCCTCTACGGCCGCATTCTATTTTTTGCGGACCGCAGTGAAGCCACCGCGATCGCGGTGCATTCTCCGCGTTCCGTGGTGGCCAGATTCAGAGACCTAACAATCAAGCTAAAAAGCCTCACTGCGTCCGCGGTGCATTTTTCACGGTCCGCAGTACTTCCAAAAGGGGTAATTTTGTCCAAAAAATTCGGCCTTATATAAATTATTCTTTTTCAGATTTTTAGGGTATCTAACATTTAGCTGAGCAAGTGAACGGTGGTGTTTGACTGTTTTGAGTAATTTCATAGTTGGTTTATCATTGAATCTTCAATTATTAACTTGTAAACATATCATATGGGTTATTCATCATCTAATTACAGGTTTTCTTCCATTATTATGAGTAGCTAGACCCATTAGCTAGGGTTGTGGCTCAACCCTAGTGTTGGTATTTGGTGGGTCTTGTGTTTTAAAGATTAGATGTTTATGGGTGATTCATCTCTGGATTGATTTGTGTTTTATATGTTGGTAGTGGTTGCAAACATATCCATTTTGCCATATATTCATAGCTCAATCTAAGGATTTTCCACAAGAACTATTATGGTTTTTCTGGTATCTATGCCATAAGTATTATATTTTCATGGAATTCAAATGCAACGTCTTCAAGGATTTCGATAACATTGCACCAGCTCTTAAAATATTTTTGCTATGGTTTAAACCTAGAAGATACTGGATGAAATGTTTCAATGATTCCTACACAGCAAAGGTGTTCATGTTTCATAGGCTAGTAAAGATTATTAATGGAAAAGTCCAGGCGCAAGCAGAGGCATCATTTTGGTGGAAATTTCCCGTGTCCATTTTATCAATGGAAGAAGAATATAGCGAGGCACAAAGAGTCCTTTTCCAGCAAAATAGGTGTATACCGAAAGAGATATGGCCAAAAGATTGGGCAAGCTGGAATTATACAAGCAATCATCCTCACTGGGAAAGAGTCCGAGCAGCAGCAAAAGAATATCAAACCCCATACGAAGTCATCTGAGAAAAGATCATTCAAGACATTTCCAGATTAAGGTTGCGGATTACATTTTTCAATCCAAAAGAGAAAGAACACAGTAAAGAAGGGCCATCAAATTCCAGGCGTTACTACACAAGGTCTTGGAAAAGATGCCTAGAAGACAACCCTAGAATCAATGAAGGATAATTACCTAAATCCCTACTAATCCCAGCATAATCCTAACTTAGCCACCAAAAACCCCTCAATAATATCCTACCCATGTTAACACAAATTTCTACATCTTTCCATACTATCTGGGCTGCACCTCAACTTGTTTTCACATGTTTCCACATGCCTCCACATGCTTCGTCATATGCAACACCATACTTTCACATGGCGTCACATGCTCCCACATACTTTCACATGCTACACCATGTAGATTTCACCCCTTTCACATGTTTTCAGATGTTTTTTAGTGGTTTTGCCTAAAGTCCTTCACATGCTTAGAAGGACCCACTTGTAAGATAAGTTTGCCATGTAAGATAGGTTTATTTTATCTTGAAAGTTTGTCTTATAATAACCTCCTAGACCTATATAAAGGAGGCCATGTAGTAGTTGTAGGACCATCTAGCAATCATCTTGTAAACCTTGTAAATCTTTTGTGATACTACATATGAGTGCTTTCTAAATTTCTCTCTTGTTCTTTCTTTCGAATGGATGGAAAGGCCGGTCTATGTATGAAAAATAGAGTAAGAATACTATAAGAAAGTTATCTTATTGTAGTACGAAAGTTTTCTGAGTTATAAACAGCTAACGTTGGTTATAATACAAAAGTTTTCTGAGTTGTGTAGCTTGGCAAGCCGTCCCTTATGGGTTGTTGAAGCCAACCCCTTTTGTAGGGAAACTTTCGTATCTATGGTATAGTTTGCTTTCTTGGAGTCTCTTGCTTTGTTTCTTTGTACTGTGGTTTTGAGTCTAGGTAATCAGTCCAACAAGGAATTGGGGGATACTCAAGAGATTAATAGCCCCAATTAAAGGGTTAAATCTAGAAATAGTAATACCCGACTTGAGCCTACATTGCTTGCATAATTTCGACACCCAATTGGTCTTGAGAAAGTCAATTAGGGCAAAGTCACTCAAGCTACCGAGAGGTATAGAGTGAGTAGAGTCGTGCATTGGCTATATCCCGATCCCAAACATAACATCTTTGCCTTAGACTTTAGAACCTATCAATTATTCACCTAGGGGAAGTCACTTCCCTAGTGCCTCGTTACCTATTAGACAACCCCAATTATTCTTAGTTTAATTTAGTATCTCATTAGTATAAAATTAGAAGTAATCAAAAGAACAATTATGATTAGAAGCGTAATTAATAGCATTACGCATTGCTAGTTTAGATAGGAATCCAGTTCCCAAATCTAGCTCCATGAAGATTCAATCCCGACCTATTCAGGTAAAAGCTGAATCGACCGCTCTCGCCGCTCTATAGTGGTGCAGGGTTGGCACTGATCAATCACCACAAAACACCCGTAGAAACTCACTACATCATAAGAACCAAAATAATCGATCATATCCATTACCATGTCGATCCAACCTACTACCAAGCTATCATATTTCTTCGAGTCCCTTCTGAATTACCTTTAAATTGCTACTTCTCTTCACCATCATACCACAATCCTCAACCGAGACTTACCTCACGAGGCCCAAGCATAAAACAATACCGCCCTAAGGCTCATAAGCCTCTGAATACTCTCTTAAGCACCACAAAAGCACCACAACCGAGACACCCACTCTGAAAAGAACTTCTGTGAATTTCAAGTTGTTGATATGTAGAATCCACAATGATGTAGAAATACTGTGAGTCCCGACACCATCTAATGAAAAATCTCAGACCCTAGCCATATACAAATCCTGAATCAATCGCTACATTAAATCTTGAATCCATTAGGACCATTCTCAAGAGTCATCCACTCTACTCAGGTCTCAATTATAATGATCAAATGAACCGAACGACCTGTGCTCCATTAGCACAACAACACCCAGGGAAGTATTCCACACTTCTAAGTAGCCAAGTGAATCCTTACTCTAGCTACCTCCTTTACAATTAACAACTCAATCATCTAATGTTTCACATACACTCCCAATGCATAATACAACCCGTATCTCAACTTCTATAAGCAATAACTGATTCACCAGTATACCTCAAACTGAAACCAATACAACACATAACCATGCAATCAACCTATCAGTAGTAGACTTCCCCACTTGGCTTAAAGCCATAGATATAAACACACAATAACTCCTAATGCCCACACTCTATTACTGACATAATACCATAGTGAGATTCAACTAAATCCTTCATAAGTTCATGCAACCCAAACCAGCTAATATTTCAAATCATCTGTAAATCTCGCATTCACCATTGTAACAACCAAGCCCACTCTCATAAATGATCCAACTTAAATTGTAACACATATATTTCCCTAGTAACAGAGAACCTGCTACAAAACAACATAGGGATCACACAGCCCTCAGGACACTCCGTAGAAGATAATCCACCTGCTTCACCTCAAACCAACATCTCTTATACCCTTCCCCAATTATAAACATTACGCAATCACTTAATCTTCCTGAGTTTGAAGTCATATCACGACATGAAAATCTACTTTAGTCCTTAACTAAACAACAAGAAAGGATCCTTCAACACACCTATAAATCGGGGCTATACGTCAAATCAAGATGGAAATAAAGCACCCAATAGCTCTTTCTACACCTCAAGTAAACCCTTCCTGTCATATTCAAAACCATATGAACACATCTCGTAGTCACACCATACTCATAACGTACCCATCCATCCACAAATTCTACTAATAGGGACACTACCGGACATATAAATCCAAAAACACATGCTCAAGCTACAGTCAGTACTCTATCTCAAGTCCTACATACTGGCCTATCATCAGCATACAGAAATCACATCTCGCACCTCTTCCATAGAATCACAAACCGTCGATGCATAGCTAATATCGAGTACTCATGTGCGCATACGAATGCGTGGAAGGAATTCAAAGCCTTACGCTTCAAGCTTAATCAATGCCGCACGATAAGGAAAGAAAGATGGGAAATATATCCTAAATGTCCTGTAGCTTCTCGAAGATAGGTATGGACATCATCATACCGATCCGCAAGACTCTACTAGACACTTGCTCATGATTTGTAGAACCTATAAAGCTAGAACTCTAATACCAATCTGTCACGACCCAAAATCCACTAGTCGTGATGGCACCTAACCCCAAACCGCTAGGTAAGCCAACTAATAACTATCCAATTTCAATATTGCTAATAAGTCAATTAAACAAAATAAATTATCTGGATCTATTACATTTCCCACGAAATGGTAGTACAAATCATGAGCCTCTAAGAATAGAGTTTACAAAGCTGACATGAAAAGAATACATCTTCTGTTTGAAAAGTACATAAACAGAGTTTTATAATCTAAGGCTACTGTGAACAAGAGGCAGCTACAGCAGGAACGCAAGTACACCTTCAAATCCAGCAACCATCGAACGCAAAGACTTCGGGCTCCTAGATCTGCACGCAATGTGCAGAAAGTGCAGTATGAGTAAAACTGACCCCATGTACTCACAAAGTAACAAACATAACCTTAGGTTGAAAGCAGTGACGAGCTAGAACATAGGTTGGGTCCAACACAAATAACCAACAACAGTTCATACAACTTAGAGCATATAAACAAGGAAATAATCTCAAAGATAAAAATGTTCAGCTTCTGCACAGTTTTCCAAAAATAGTTCCGCTTTTCAGGAATATCAGTGAAAGCCCAATCTTTTATCAAAATCATAGAAAAATTATGAGATAGTTTGAAACCTGTAGTTTTCCTAAAACATCCTTTCCACAATAAATGAAAATAAATGTTTCATTTCCTTTTGAAATAAAAAGTGTGAAATACCACTCTATGCCCACATACCAATGTGTGTAAAAAGTCACGAATGATGTGATACCATACAACACGAGGAAAAATGTGTCTCTATATCTAACCCTGTAGAGAAATCCATCTCTAGGTATCAAGTGCTTTAGACAAATCCATGTCTAGGGAGATCCATCCCTCAATAATATATAAATGCTCAACCACTCAGTACTGTATATGGTCCATGCGGCCTAGGGAAATCCATCCCGGCACATATACAACACTGACTAGAAGTCACCCAGTACCGAGTAAAAAGGGCAATCCAAACCTGTGGAGAAATCCATCTTCAGATATCAAATACTTCGGACAAATCCATGTCCAGGGAAATCCATCCCTTAATAATATCATCTGCGCCCACTGTGGGTGTGTAGACTCCGGAGGGGCTCCTACGACCCAAGTGCCATAACAAGCCAATCATGACATAAATCAATATAACATGCTGCGGCGTGCAGCCAGATCCTATAACTGTCCCTCATCATCAGGCTCTCAGCCTCACTCAGTCATCAATCACTCCAGTCTCACCTTCAGGCTCACAATGTCATGAAAATTGACACTGAATAATGATATGATGTATCAATGAGCGACAACTAAGACTGAGATATGATATGAATGCATTAATGTGACTAAGTACGAAATATCAATGAAATCAATGAGATGACAACAAGAAATGACCGCTAGGGGTCCCAACAATATCAGTATAAGTCTAAATATGATATCTAGCATGATGTACAACTCAATTACTTCAAAACACAAATATCAACAAAGGGGGACATTGAACAGTGCCCTAGAAATAATAGAGTCATAACTCACAAGGTGCACGCCCACACGCCCTTCACCTAGCATGTGCGTCACCTCAACACCAATCACACAACATATAATTTGGGTTTTCATACACTCAGCACTATGTTTAGAAGAGTTATTTATCTTAAACAAGCCAATTCTGACTACGGGCAAGCCAAGTAATGCTCCAAGAATGCCATCACTCACGTAGCGACCTCCGAATGGCTCAAAACTAGCAAAAAGCAACTCAAATACATCAGATAAAGCCCAAGGAAACAATTTCAAATGATAAAGATCGAATTCTATATAAAATCCCAAATTCGGCCAAAAATCACGCCCAGGACCACGCCTTGATACTCGAAAAAACTCACAAAATCCGACAACCCATTCAATCAAGAGTCCAACCATACTAGTTTTACTCAAATTCGACTTAAATTCATGAAATATAATGAAAACTGAGTGTAGAACACTTACCCCAATCCTTGTGATGAAATTTGCTCCAAATATTGCCTCAATACGAGTCCTACATCTCAAAATATAAAGAAATGACCAAAACCTCAATTTTATAGCTTCTGCCCAACAATTTCCGCATTTGCGATAAAAGTGTCGCATCTTTGACCTTTGCTTCTGTGGATAAAGGACTCGCATTTGTGAGAAAACCACTTCTGTGTTGGCCAGGACCGCACATGCGGTCGCGCTTCTGTGCGAAAACTTCCACTTCTGCGGACCTCCACCCCTCAGTGAAAACCCGCATCTGTGATGCTTGGCTCGTATCTGCGGCCATCACACCTGTGGAATATCAGTCGCACGTACGGAAACACCAGAACCAGCAGCTTCTCAACATTGAAACATGAAGATCAATGATCCGAACCTCATCCAAAACTTGCCCGAGCCCCCCAGGACCACATCCAAACATACCAACAAGTCTGATAACATCACACGGGCCTACTCAAGGCCTCAAAACACAGAAAACGGCATCAAAACAACGAATCACACCTCAATTCAAAACCGATGAACGTGAAATTTGCTAACTTCCACAGCCAAAACCTATCAAACCATGTCTGATTGACGTCAAATTTTGCACACAAGTCATATTTGACATTACGAACCTGCTCCAACTTCCGGACTCGGAATCCAACCCTGATATCAAAAAGTCCACTCGCGATCAAACTTTCCAAAATTCCAGCTTTCGCCATTTCAAGCCAAATTGCATTATAGACTTCCAAATCATAATCTATGTGCTCCTAAGTTAAAAATCACCCAACGGAACTAACAGAACCATCAAAAATCCAATCTGAGGTAAATTTCTAAAAAATCAAACTTGGTCATACTTTTCAAATTTAATGCTTAAAGCTGGGGATCATTTTTCCAAATTAATTTTGAATAACCTGAAAACCAAAAATAACGATTCAAATAAGTCTTAATACATCATACAGAGCTACTCATACCCTCAAACAACCAAGCGAGGTGCAAATGCTCAAAATGACCGGTCGGGTTGTTACACTTCCAGTTTGTCCCACATTACTTTGGCGGTATCATAGCTTAAAATTTTCTCATACGCTTCTCCACTTATAGCCTTATAAAAAAAGTTTTGTATCTTAGCATTAACTTGAACAACAACCATTTGTTTGTCTGTGTATTCATATATATATCTTCAAGATCAGTTGGTGGTGCAGCTGCTGCTGGCAGTAGATAATTTTTCTCTTTCGTAACACGTCATACTTTGACATCATAGGACTTTGCATAAATTTTCATGCCTAGTTTTTAGTGGGAGAAATATTGTCTATTGAAGTATGGTGGCCTTACTTGCGATGTACTTTCTTGAAAAAGTGCTCCAATAGTTACTTAGTTTGACATGATCCATTCTCACTAATTGTTACGCAAAAGATAATAGTATGAGACATGCTCTGATACCAATTGAAAGCACAAGAGGAGGGAGGTGAATTATCGATTTTTTTTGTTCCCTAAGTAGTTGGCTAGTTTACTAATTAATTGACTGAAGGTAAGAATAGAGTATAAGTAAAGCAGAAATGAAATGTAGGAATTAAATACACTAGGTTATTTATACTGGTTCGGACCCAATGTGAATCATACGTCCAGTCCCCTTGGGTAGGCTGCAAGGGTGTTCTCCTTCAGTATTTGAAGTTTCTTGATACAAGAAAGTTTATGTAGCTTTACAACAACAACTTAGTCACTATTTTACTTCTCTCTTCTCGATACAATGCCTTACTTGTGTTTTTCTCTCTTTCTTCTCTCACTAGTTATACAGTAGATCTAGGGTGAACTGTAATGATTGTTTGAAGTAGAATAAAAAGAGTGATAATGGTTCGTTCAAAATATATGTCGTTCCCTTGACATACTTCATTTTATACTTGAGCTTTTTGGCTTGGCGAATCTTCGGCAGACTGTTGAAGGTTTTGCAGTCCCAAGGGAATTGATCCTCAAAATTAAATCTATTATGATTCATTCCAAGAATAAGTATAGAGCTTCTATAAATGATCCATGACTGCCGGTCATTTCCTTTTCTGAAAAGAGATATGTCATAAGTTCTGCTTAAGTTTTTCCTTGATTTATGGGATTGATAGCCTTCCTTTTTCGACGCATATCTTCAGCAATCAGGGCTGCAGAAAATTTTGGTCCTTCTTTCATTATATTAATCATCCTGGTTTTCATATATTTTCAATTATCAATCGACCTTATTTTCTTCCGTTGACAGATCTTTGCCTTGATTCGTTTACTTTTTCCTTTCTTGAAATCTTCCATACTTCAATGATAGATTTGCTTGAATCCCTTTTTTTTCTCATGATCCTGCACCATACTAATATGTTATTTTTTATCATTGAAATTTATATCTAATAGTGAGCAGGGAGAAGAAGGAACTTTTGATAGGTTCAATAAAGGAAATGAGGTTGATAGGTCTACCATAGGATGCTTGAAATATGCTATATGTAGTTGTGGCTACAACACAAAGGAAAAGGACAACAAAAAATAGAGTGTACACTAATGATACAACTATTTCAAAACTAGAAAGGGAAAAGTGGGAAATTTGTGGTTGAGTAAAACCAGTGAAATCATAATTGGGATGAAAGAGAGCAAGTTTGAAATAAGGATACACGATGAGAGTGAAAAAGAAAGGCAAGAGGAAAAGGATCAAAAGTGTTAGAAAATGGTTAAAATTAGCTTTGAATATGAGCCTCGTTGATTTAAGGACATCTTTCCATGGGCTAAGATTTTCTGCAGAAGCAGATATTGTGATGATCGCTTTTAGAAAGAGTTAATACCCTAAAAATCTCTTAAACTATAATAATTTTGTTAGTTTCCTACTTAAACTATTCGATGTTCCTAAAACCCCCTAGAATTATATTGTCATTCATATTAAAAAACCCCTCGTCTCTGACCTGACATAACGTATATAGACACTAGTTAGGGAGCAAGTGGCAGCTGAAAAAAACCATCAAAATGGATCATATGGCAGAAAATGATGGATAATTAGCCTATTTCAGTTATATCCACCTTTCTTCCTCATTTTTCTCATTCTTTCTATTTTTAAAATGTTTCTTCTTCATTTTTCACCTTCTTCTTCATTTTTAAACCTTTTTTATTCACTTCCCTATAAGGGTTTCCTCTAGAAAAATTTCTCCCTCTCTTGTTTCCTCTGAAATGATTTATTCTCTTTCTTGTTTTCATCTTTCATGTCTTACATATATTGTTAAAAGAATACCAATTTAAATCTTCTTATTAAACTCAATACCGTGTAGAGAATAAAGTTGAATATCTTGAACCTTTCTTTATGTAATATGGAAAAAAAAGAATGTAATTGTTGGCCAATTAATTTTTTATTTGAAAATTTTTGTTATGTGTAATCTTTTTTATATAATAAGATGATTTTAAAGAAATGCAACACTATATGCCTTTATGTATATTTTTATTGTGATATAAAGTGAATATAAATAAGGACGTATTCAATTGGAGTTTAGCAAAAATCACAATCATAATTTAACCTAAAATTAACATAATACATTAAATATTATTTTTGCCAAAGCTCCTAAAATTAATCAATCATCCAAGAGTAATACATCTTGAGTAAATTGTCACGACCCAAACTGATCGGCCGCGATCAACACCCGGTACCTTACTCAACCGAGTACCAATGTAACGTATCTTTCTTATTACATCATCATATACACTTGACATACGGGCCTAATAGGCCAAAATGGTTATTTATAAACTCAAAATATAGGCCGACATGACCGTACAATCTTTCACGTACACGACAATCTATAATGGCTATACAAGGAAGCCAATTAGAAGAAGTACCAGCCTCATAAGAAGTCAGTATGAAGCTCCTACCGGATTGTGTATGTACCAGAACTGCGAGTATTATAATAGAGATTCAAGTTAAGTTATAAACATAAATTACACCTAGGTGGAAGGGAGGTCAGGAAAGAGATAAAAGATACGACGCGAGATTTTAAGGAAAGTAGGTAAAGGTGAACAATGAACGAGATACTAAAAAATAGAAGGATGAGAATATTCCATACTTGAAATAAAAGGCTAGAAGTACGGGGATTCAATATCCAGGAATGATAGTAGCAGCGTCAGTAGCATATCTTCTAGCCTATGGTCTAGGTATCGAAAAGCCTGATTATGAGAGTAAAGAATAGTTAGAGACAATGCGATCTCTCGCTTGATATTCCAGAACAACATAAGGAAATCTATGGTGCAAGCAAGTTAAAGGAAGGACGCGAATGACATAAATAGATATGTATGGGTCCCAAGCTAAATTATAGTAAAGAGAAAGTTTTACGACAGGAGTAAGAACGAGAAAGGGCGAGTGAGATGGTGACGAGAACGGATAAGTCATCGGGATTAAGACCCATGAAAATAAGAAAGCTAATGGTTTCTCTAAGTTATATAAAGTTTATTATAACCTCAATGAACTCAAAGGAGTCTAATACTTATAATTTCAGAAGAGATGGATTGCTGTCCTATTAATAGAATGAGGGTATAATTATTATACACAAAAAAATGACGTTTGGGCCTTAGATTGAGTAATGATTTGCGAATAAAAGAAATGGATCTTATGAATTGGACAGGATTAAGATACCCACGCAAGGTGAATCACATTGGGATGCCGTGAGATACGGTTATGAAAACAGGGTATCGCCCCAGGTGGATCAATCTAATCATTTCAGATATTCCCCGATAAAACGTGAATCCTAGTAGCAACATTACATAAAAGGTTAAGTTATCAAGGGTGAATTATGGATCGAAATTGAGGTGAATCAATAATGGATGTATAAAAGTTATAAAGTATGAGAGGAGATTAGGCTTTCATTCTTAAAGATGAACAGTAATGTGGAGGCACTAGAGGACATAAATTTATACGTATGAGATAAGCAACGAAACTAATCTGAGATTTGGTAGCAGACCTCATTAATGAGAAATTGAGGTAAGAGTTATGGTATAGTATGACCTATGTAGATGCAGTAAAGTCATAAGAATGGATAAACAAGTCTATAAAATAAGATATAGCAATATTCGTAAGTTCGACAAATACTAAGTAAAGAACTTCAGGATTGGCTAAAACCTGGAGGAAAATGGTGAAGAGAGTTGCATAGGCACACTTACAAAGCCAGTATCGTAGAAGCTACATAATGGAAAGTAGCAACAGTTACGAGATTGGAAGAAATTCAATCACATGTCATGGCGTGGGAAAGAGGCCTAAAAGGGGGGATGCCCTAGCCTTTGGGCTTATTCACAGAACAGTTGCCTAGATGGCAAAAGGACTACTATAGTATTCGCAAGAGCTATGAGATATGACAACGATAAGTGCATCAGCCAACATTCGAGGACGAATGTTCCAGGGGGGGGGGGAGGAATGATGTTATACCCCATATTTTCGTACATAAAAATACGCCATAAATAAATTAATGAGAGCCCGGAAGTAAAATGTCACGTCCCGTAGTACTACGTTACGATGATGTTGCACCCTGTAGTGTTGTACGTTAAATTTATCATAAGATAACTAACATCAGTCCAAGGAAAAGATTATTTGGAGATTATAAGGATTGTGCTATTTCAAACAAGTAATAATTAAATTCGTAAATATGAAAGGGGAAGAAAGTCAAAGAAAACGAATTTCGTTTAAGTTTGGCATGTTAGGATAAAATACGGATCAAGCTTAAATAATCCATATTTATGGACTAGTACTATACAAGATACCACATGAGCATAGTAGTAAGGTGTATAAAGTATGTGAAAAGTAAATAATATTTTAAGTAAGTGAGAATAATTTTCGATTTTACGGGTAATTGATTAATTATCGGGTAACGAGACATTACTTAATTAATGAGGGATATATTAGATAAGTATCAAATAACATGAGGTGGCAGCCCCATATTCAAGGTAAATGACTCATAGTCTTGATGGAATTACGTGTACGGCATTTAGGAAGTTGGGCTTCATTTGATCAAACAAGAAACGATATAACATTCTTAC
Source organism: Nicotiana glauca (assembly GCA_026770625.1). Classification (NCBI taxonomy): domain Eukaryota; kingdom Viridiplantae; phylum Streptophyta; class Magnoliopsida; order Solanales; family Solanaceae; genus Nicotiana; species Nicotiana glauca. The sequence goes on from MU725470.1 coordinate 149,980, forward strand.
TACTTAAAGACTTAGGAACAACAGAAACGTGATTAGTAGGAGATTTTGTTCCAAGTCTTTCCAATTCATTCCATTACAAATACAAATCTTTCCAATTCATTCCATAACAAGTCTTTTCCAAATTCATTCCATTACAAATACAAATCTTTCCAATTCATTCCATAACAAGTCTTTGAATTCATTCCATTACAAAGACAAACAGTAGCAAGATTAAGATTTTGTTCAATTTATTCCAAGAAAACGTGAAGGAACAGTAGATTAGCTTTCTTGATTTGGGCAAAAGGGACTACGTCCCAAAATCTAGGCAAGCAGAAAGAATTTCGTTCCAATTTTATAGAGTACAAGCGTCAATTTCCTTCAAGTTCAAAGGAGCAGAAGCTTCATTCCGTGAAAATAATTCAAGGAATAGGTATATTAAGGCTATCCCTTCTTTCTTCTGGCATGATCCATATGATATGAATTAAGCATGCAAATGCACAAATTCCATGAATAACTCTATTCATAAAAGTATTAGAAATATCTATATTCTTAAATTTCCATGTGTCATAATATTTTATCATCTGTTCATGGGTCTCAGAAAAATATGAAAGTTGAAAAGAGTTTACTTTATGATATTACTCAAAAGCAAAATGGTCTTATGGCATTCCGAAAGATTATATTAACATATTTTTCACGCATTGCATTCATGTACATTGACCCGTGACCAGATGGCATTATATACGCGTATATATATATATATATGTATATATATGTATATGGGATATGGGAAATGTTATGGCATTATATACGCACCACAACCTGATCAACTGGTATACGTTGATAGTTTTTCCCATAGTGGCCAATATGTTATGATGGGATGCCCTCAGAGGCAGATGATGTTATGAAACATGTACCTATGCATGACATGACATTCATATGCATATGCATGACACTAAAAGTAATTTATGATTTGTAGAGTTATCCAGACTTACAGGTTGAGTCAATTATTTTGGTTATATCTTACTAATCTATCATTAATTTCACCTTCTAAATTAAGATTTGAGTTGAGAAATTCGGGAATGTTTTTCAACAAAATTTTTGGATTTTGATTGAGATTTTGATATCGGATTTGAATAATTTTTGTACGAGTGAACTTTTGGGTGAATGAGTGTTCGTATTTTATGACTTTTACCCGATTCCCATTGTGGGCCCGGTCGGCTTTTTTGGGAGATTTTCTAGTTTATTGCTAAAGTCTTGATTTCATTAATTAGATTAGTTTATTATAGTTATATTTATGATATGTAATTGCTTTTTGCTAAATTTGGGCCATTTAGAGTCGGATAATCATGGCAAAGGCATTCTTACTAATTGATTGAGCTTGATTCGAGGTAAGTGGTAACATTGTGTGGGGGAAATCCCCTTAGTATTTGGTATTATTTTGATACTTATGTGATATATGAGCGTCGTGTATGCGAGGTGACCAGTGCGTACATGGGCTAATTGTTGTAAAATCCTATTTTTACTGAGTAGTAACCTGTTGCATCTCAATTGAGTTATACCAACATGTGTAGTTATCCAGTTTAGCCTAATATCGCATGTCTACGTCTCTTAAATGTATACTTGAAATTTGTGCAGCATGTTTAGTTGAATTCGTATTTTTCCTTGATTTTTATCAGTCTTAACTGTAGAGTTCTTGCTGTAAATTGTTGTTTCTATCGATTTCAAGTTGTGTGTTTATTTTTGGGAATACGAGGTGGTACCTCGAGAGATCCCTCTTCACATTTACTTTTGGGACTACGTGGTGGTACCTCGGAAAATCCCCCTGTATATTTACTTTTGAGACTATGAGATGGTACCTCGGGAGATCTCCTTGCATATTTACTTTTGGGACTACGAGACAGTATCTCGGGAGATTCCCTGTTGGGTATTTACTTTTGGAACTGCGAGACAGTATCTCAGGAGCGCCCCTATTATTTATCACTATGTGTTGTATTGTTAATTTCTGTAGAACTCTCCTTATTAGATTCTCAGTCTTTTCATATTATTATATCTTTTGTCTTCTTTATTATATACTAGTAGGGCCCTAACCTGACCTTGTCACTACTCTACCGAGGTTAGGCTTGGTACTTACTGGATACCGTTGCAGTGTACTCATGCTACTCTTCTGCACATGTTTTGTGTGTAGACCAGGTACCTCCTACCAACCCCGCTATTAGTCTAGAGTATTTGCTGCAGCTTTCGAAGACCAAGGTACATCTGCCAGCATCTGCAGACCTTGGAGTCCCACACTATCCTTTATGTTGTTCTTCTTATTGTTCCTAAACACTGGTGTATAGATACAATTAGAGTTTTTCCCTAGATCTTGTGACTACCGGGTGGAGAGTTGTTTTTGATCAAAATTATTGGTTTTACTTGTATATGCCGAGTGAAAGTTTTCCAGCTTTATTCATATACCTATAATCGTTAAGGTTTAGTAGTTATCTTTATTGTTGTTTAGTTTTTTCGCAGCTATTAGGCTTACCTAGTCTTAGAGACTGGATGCCATCACGACATCTTAAGGAGGAAGATTTGGGTCGTGACAAGTTGGTATCAGAGCTCTAGATTCATCTGTGTCATGTGTCACAAGCAGTTTTAGTAGAGTCTCGCGGATATGTACGGAGACGTCTGTTCTTATCTTTGGGAGACTATGGAACCGTTAGGAAAATTTTACTTCTTTTGATTCCTTGTCGTGCGAAATTGTTGACTTTGAAATTTTAAACTTCTGTCTTCTATTCTCTCAGAGATGGTGAGGGCACGTACAACCGGATTAGATAACCATGCACCCGTGCCCCCTGCTAGAGCTGCAAGAGGCCACGAGTTAGAGGCCGTTAACGTCCACACAGTGCAGCAAGAGAACCCATACTAGCTGGTACAGAGGAGCCATCAGTAGCTCTAGTCGGAGTGTATGCACCTGAGATGTCTGTTACTACACCAGCTCTTCAGGATATCCTTGCACAGTTCTTGAGCATGTTCGTACTCTGGCTCGGGCATGGTTGATTCCACTTGCTCCTGCCACATCTCAGGTCGGGGGAGGAGCATAGACTCCCACTACCCGCAGCCTAGAGCACTGAGTTTAGGTCGATCAGGTTCTAAAGGTCATACCAGTGCAGCTGGTAGCCCTAATTCGGCAGCAACTTCTAAGGAAGAACAACTCAGGCTCAGGAGCTACAAGAAATACCACCCTCCTACTTTCAGTGGCTTGGAGTTAGAGAATGCCTAGGGTTTTCTTGAGAAGTGCCACCGTATCCTCCATACTATAGGTGTTGCAGAGTCGAGTAGGGTTTCTTTTACTACGTTCTAGCTTAGAGGTGCATCCTATCAGTGTTGGCGTTCTTATGAGTTGGGTAGTCTGACTGAGGTAACTTCAATTACTTGGATTCAGTTCTCGGATATGCTTTTGATGGAGTATGTTCCCAGAGTCTCAAAGACACTACTAGAAATTGGATGTCACGACCCAAACCCCGGTCGTGATGGTGCCCAACACCTTTTTAGGCAAGCCGACCATTTGAACATTTCCATCCCAATTATTAAACCTAAAATACCAATCAAGCAAAGATTTTCGAACTGATAGTAATAGAAACAGTGCGAAATCCAATATAATAGTAATAACAACCCATAACAGATCTGGCGCCATGAGTCAGAGCCTCTATATACAACAGAACAACATCCTATACATATGAAAGTCTAGATGCGGAAGTAAAGAAAGATAAGGGGAGAATCGGGTCCTGCGGACGCCAGGCAGCTACCTCGATGACTCCGACAGATGAACTAGGCAGCAACAACAAACTCAGATATGCCTCTTGGATCCCTGTATCTGCACACAAGGTGCATGGAGTAAAGTGAGTACTCCAACTTAGTGAGTAATAGCAATAATTAACAACTGAAAGTAAGAATTCTCATAGAAACACTACATAGTTCTATAACCAACAGTAAAAGCAGTAAACAACAGCTAAGCAGTGAAAACAGGTGAAAATCTCTCAAAGTCCGACAAATTACCAACACTGCTGCGGCGCGCAGCCCGATCCAATAATAGTATATACTGCTGCGGCGCGCAGCCCGATCCAATAATAATATAAACTGCTGCGGCGCACAGCCCGATCCAATAATAATAGTTGACTGCGCTCACTGGGGATGTGTGTAGACTCCGGAGGGGCTCCTACAGCCCAAGCGCTATAATAATGCGGCGTGCAGTCCGATCCATATAATATACTACTGCGGTATGCAGTCCGATCCATATAATATACTACTGCGGTGTGCAATCCGATCCATAAAATATACTACTACGGCTTGCAGTCCGATCCATACATGTTTATGTATATACTGCTGCGGCGTGCAGCCCGATCCGATGTATATCAAATACCCTCACTATGGGGTCCTTGACCCCTCTCAGTCAATATAGACTTGTCCTCTCGGGCCCACTCAGCTAAGACGGGGTTTCCAACCCCAGGTATTTCTCATTTAGAGTGCAAATTGCTAAGACCGGTTCATATTATGTTTTACAGTTAAGGATATGATTGAGAGTATGTTTTCAACAGGTAAAGTGAGGTCAAATAGCTCAACATGCCCCCTAAGGGTTCTACAGATCGGCACAACTAGCCCAAAATATACGGATATAAGCTCAGTCTCAGTCAAATGCACAGTAGAGTCATCAATCGGGATGGACCGAGTCCAAATCCCTAGCAGTAACATCACCACGCTCATCATACGGCGCGTATCTCATCTCAACATAGCACCACATAGTGCAAATACGGGGTTTCCAACCCTCAGTACATCATTTATAACCATTACTCACCTCAATCCGGCCGGAATCCTAGGTCGCCTTGCGCTTCCCTCGCAAATTGACCTCCTCGTGTGTAGAATCTAACCAAAACCACAAGTAATAGGTTATAATAAGCTAATGGGACATAACCAATTGAAAGAACTCGAAAAACTCCCAAAAACACAAAGTTGCCAAAACCCGAGCCCCGGGCCCACTTCTCAAAAAATTATAAAATTCACATCACCAGATTCCTCGTCACGCCACGAGTCCGTACATATAAAATTCATCAAAATCGGAGTTCAAATGCCCCTTCAAATTTCAAATTTACATTCCAGAAATCAAGCCCTAGTTTCTTCAATTTTTACCCAAATTTTCAGAGAATTAAAGGATGAATCTTCAATTAAATGGTGTTTCTAAGCCACGAGACTTACCTCCAATCACTTCTCGTCAAAATCCCCTTCAAAATCTACCAAAAATCTCTCGAGGTGGTGCAAAAATGGAGGAAATATGAGATAGGTCGCGGATGAAATGTCCTTTAAAACCATACTGACGCCCAGTTATTCCTTCTACGCGAACGCATGGGTCCTCCCGCGTTCGCGATTAACAAAAATCCACTGGGCCCTCTTTTCCTCTACGCGAACGCGTAACATACCCCGCAAACGCGATGCCAAATTTTCCTTTACTACGTGAACGCGTAATATGCCATGCGAACGCACTGAACAAAACAAGCTGGCCCCCTTACCTCTTCTATGCGAACACGTGACCTTCTCCCCCGAATGCGATGGCCAACATCACAGGCCTATGCGAACGTATTTACCTTCACGCGAACGCGAAGACCAACCAGCTCATGCCTCCGCGAACGCGGCCCATGCCACACGAACGCGAAGGCTTAATTTTGCCTGCACTGCTGCTGTAATTTCTGCAGAAATTCTTAAGTCCAAACTTCCCGGAAAATCATCCGAAATCACCCTGAGGGCCCCGGGACCTCAAACAAAAACACCAACATACCCCAAAATATCATACAAACTAGTTCCAATCATCAAAACACGTCCAACAACACAAAAATCATCAAGTCACCACGGATTCAAGCCTATATTTTCTTTAAACTTCTAAAACTCACATTCGATCAAAAACCCGGCCAAACGATGTCTGAATGACCTGAAATTTTGCACACATATCAAAAACCACCTAACGGAGCTACTGTAACTCTCAGAATTCCATTCCGACCCTCGGATCAAAATCTCACCTATCAACCGGAATCCGCCGAAATTCAAACTTCGCCAATTCAAGCCTAATTCTACACCGGACCTCCAAATTCAATTCCGATTGCACACCTAAGTCACAAATAATCCCCCGAAGCTAATCGAACCACCGAAACTCACATCCGAGCCCTCTAACTATATTGTCAACTTCCGATTGACTTTTCCAAAATAAGCTTCCTTCCAAGAGGCTAAGTGCCTCATTTCCAACTAAAACCAATCCAACTCTACCCGATCAACTCAAATATTGATATTAAATCATAGAGAAACATAATATGGGGAAACGGGGCGGTAACTCACGTAACGACGGGTTGGTTCGTCACATCCTCCCCAACTAAAACAAACGCTCGTCCTCGAGCAGGTCAAGAAATATACCTGGAGTCTCAAATAGGTTGGGATATCTACTCCGCGTCTCCTGCTCGGTCTCCCAAGTAGCCTCCTCCGCGGGCCGACCTCTCCACTGCACCTTCACTGAAGCAATATCCTTGGACCTCAACTTTCGAACGTGTCGACCCAGAATAGCCACCGCCTCCACATCATATGACAAATCATCATCCAGCTGAACTATGCTGAAATCCAACACATGAGACGGGTCCCCAACATACTTCCGGAGCATAGACACATGGAATACCGGATGCACACTAGACAAGCTGGATGGCAAAACAAGCTTATATGCCACCTCTCCAATCCTCCTGAGTATCTCAAAAGGCCCAATGAACCTCGGGCTCAGCTTCCCTTTCTTCCCGAACCGCATAACACCCTTTATGGGCGAAATCTTGAACAAGACCTTCTAGCCTACCATATAAGACACATCACGAACCTTCCGGTCCGCGTAACTCTTCTGGCGCAACTGTGTTGTACGAAGCCTCTCCTGGATCAACTTCACCTTCTCTAAATCATCCTGAACCATCTCAGTCCCCAAAAATCTACCCTCGCCGGGCTCGAACCATCCAACAGGAGATCTACACCGCCTACCATACAACGCCTTATACGGGGCCATCTGTATGCTCGACTGATAACTGTTGTTGTAGGCAAACTCTGCAAGCGGCAAAAACTCATCCCATGAACCTCCAAAATCTATAACACATGCACGTAATATGTCCTCTAAAATCTAAATAGTGCGCTCGGACTGTCCGTCCGTCTGAGGATGGAATGTTGTGCTCAACTCCACCTGCATACCCAGCTCCCGCTGAAATACCCTCTAGAACTGAGAAGTGAACTGAGTACCCCTATCCGAGATAATAGATACTGGAACTCCATGTAACCTAACAATCTCCCGAATAAAGATCCCTGCCAGCCGCTCCGAAGAGTAAGTAGTACATACTGGAATGAAGTGCGCGGACTTGGTCAGCCAATCCACAATCACCCAAACCGAATCAAACTTCCTCAAAGTCCGAGGGAGACCGCTCATAAAATCCATAGTAATCCTCTCCCATTTCCACTCAGGAATAACCATACGCTGAAGAACACCGCCCGGTATCTGATGCTCGTACTTGACCTGCTGGCAGTTGAGACATCGAGCTACATGACTCACAATATCCTTCTTCATCCTCCTCCACCAGTAATGCTGTCTCAAGTCCTGATACATCGTTGCAGTGCCCGGATGAATGGAGTACCGCGAGCTGTGAGCCTCCTCTAGTATCAACTCCCGGAGCCCATCCACATTGGGCACGCAAATCTGGCCCTGCATCCTCAACACACCGACATCATCAATGATCACATCTCTGGCATTATCATGATGAACTCTATCCTTAAGGACAAGCAAATGTGGATCATCATACTGGCGTTCTCTGATGCAGTCATACAAGGAGGACCGAGAAATAACGCAAGCCAACACTCGATTCGGCTCTGAAATATCTAACCTCACCATCCGATTGGCCAACGCCTCAACATCAACTGCAAAGGGCCTCTCCCCAACTGGAATATACGCTAAGCTGCCCATACTAACCACCTTCCGGCTCAAAGCATCGTCCACTACATTGGCCTTCCCCGGATGATACAATATGGTAATGTCATAATCCTTGAGCAACTCAAGCCACCTCCACTGCCTCAAATTAAGATCTTTCTGTTTGAACAGATGCTGAAAGCTGCGATGATCAGTATACACCTCACAAGAAACTCCATACAAGTAGTGCCTCCAAATCTTCAGAGCATGGACTATAGCTGCTAACTCCAAATTGTGCACAGGGTAGTTCTTTTCATGGGGCTTCAACTGACGAGAAGCATATGCAATAACCCTACCCTCCTGCATCAGCACACATCTGATCCCAACTCTCGAGGCATCATAATACACAGTGTAGGAATCTGAAGCTGATGGCAATACCAATACTGGAGCCGTGGTCAAAGCTGTCTTGAGCTTCTGAAAGCTGTCCTCACACTCCTCGGACCACACAAATGGAGCACCCTTCTGAGTCAACTTGGTCAAGGGCGACGTAATAGAAGAAAATCCCTGAACAAACCGGCGATAATACCCTGCCAACCCAAGGAAATTACGATCTCAGTGGCTGAGGTCGGTCTAGGCCAACTTTGCACCGCCTTTATCTTCTTCGGATCAACCTGTATACCATCACTGGACACCACGTGTCCCAGAAAAGCCACAGACCCAAGCCAAAACTCACACTTGGAGAACTTTTCATAAAGCTTCTCCTCCCTCAATCTATGCAATACTACTCTCAAATGCTGATCATGCTCTTCCTGGCTACGCAAATACACCGGGATGTCATCAATAAAAACAATGACAAAGGAATCCAAATACGCCGGAACACGCTATTCATCAAATGCATGAACGCGGCCAGGGAATTAGTCAGCCCAAAAGACATAACTAGAAACTCATAATGCCCATATCTTATCCTAAAAGATGTCTTCATAATATCAGAATCCCTGTTCTTCAGCTGGTGATACCCTTTTCGAAGATCAATCTTTGAGAACACCCTCGCTCCCTGGAGTTGATCAAACAAGTCATCAATACGGGGTAGTGGATACTTATTCTTCACTGTCACCTTGTTCAGCTGCTTGTAATCAATACACATTCTCATTATGCCATCTCTTTTCTTCATAAATAAGACCGCTGCACCCACGGGGATACACTAGGATGAATAAACCCCTTATCTAGGTGTTTCTGAAGCTGCTCCTTCAACTCCTTCAACTCAGCTGGTGCCATACGATAGGGAGAAATAGAGATAGGCTGAGTGCCCGGCACCAGATCAATACCGAAATCAATATCCCCGTCCGGTGGCATGCCCGGCAGGTCTGCTGGAAACATATCTGGAAATCCCTCACAACGGGAACAGAATCAAGGCTAGGAGTCTCAGCTCCAACATCTCTCACAAATGCCAAATATGATAAACATCCCTTCCCAATCATTCGCTGGGCCTTTAAGAAAGAGATTACCCTGCTGGGCACATAATCAGTCATACCACACTACTCGATCCTCGAAATACCCGGCATAGCCAATGTGACTGTCTTGGCATGACAGTCTAGAATAGCATGGCACGGAGATAGCCAATCCATGCCCAGAATAACATCGAAATCTACCATGCTCAATAGCAACAAATCAACTCGTGTCTCCAGACCCTTAATAGTAACAAGACAGGACCGATATATGTGGTCCACAATAATAGTATCGCCCACAAGGGTAGATACGTGCACAGGTAACGCAAGACACCCTCGGGTCGTACCCAAATAATGAGAAAAGTATGAAGATATATAGGAATAAGTAGATCCGAGTTCAAATAAAAGTAAGGCATCCCTGTGGCAGACTAAAATAATACCTGTGATAACATCATTCGAAGCAACATCATCTGACCGGCCCTAAAGAGCATAGAATCGAGCCTGACCACCACCCGATTAGCCTCCCCCTCTGGGGTGACCCCTAGCTGCCTGTCCCTCACCCCTAGCTGGCGTGGTGAGTGCTAAAGATACTGGGCCAGAGGATGAGGGCTGACCCCTCTGCTGAGATGAACTAGATGCACGGCAGGGACACTCCCTGCGCATATGCCCGAACTCACCACACTCATAGCAACTCCCGGGTGCTGGGGGCTAGGACTGAAGGGAACCCCTCGCGCCAGTGTGGCTAGCTGATGAACTCGGCCGGGATGAACCCTGAACATATGGGGCATGAGACGAACTCTGCGTTGGAAGTGCACTAAGAGATAGCTGACTCTGATGAGAGCCCTGATAACCCCGACCAGAAGATGACCCACGATACTCTGAGCGAGCTGACTGATAAGGCCTGGAAGAACGACCTCTGCTCCACTGAACCTGGCCCCTAGATGGAGCACCATTGAAGCTACCTGATCCTCGAGGCCTCTTGGCCTCTCTCTCCTCTCTCTCCTGACGACGAGCCGTCTCAATATCACGAGAAATATCTACTGCATTCTCAAAGGTATGACTAAGGATCCTCTCTCAAGTCATCAGAATACGGATGGGATAAACGAGTCCGTCCACAAACCGTCTAATCCGCTCGTGATCAGTCGGGACCGTCCATGGAGCATAATGAGCCAACTCTGAGAATCTCACCTCATACTGCGTCACAGTCATATCTCCCCAATGAAGCCACTCAAACTGCCTATGCAGCTCCTCTCTCTGCGACCGTGGTACCCACTTCTCCAGAAAGATAGTGGAGAACTCCTGCCATGACAACGGCACTGCACCTACTGACCTACGCCGCTCATATGCCTCCCACCATGTAAAGGCTGCTCCTGAGAACTGAAAGGTGGTAAATGATACCTCGCTCGACTCTAAAATCCCTGCTGTCCGATGCATACATTGACACTTATCGAGAAAACCCTGGGCATCCTCGCCCGAAATACCGCTGAAAGTATGAGGTGAAAGCCTGCTGAACCTCTCAAGACGACACTGCATCGTCTGGCATAACTGGAACCATAACATCTTGAACAGGTGCAACCGGCTGAACTGGGGCAACTGGCTGAACTAGGGCAACCTGCTGAGCTAGTGGCGCCTCTGGTGTCTGCAAACCCTGCACTACCTGCTCAGGAGTGCGAGCTGCGGGGATCTGATGACCACCCCCGGTCTGAGATGTAGCTGTGGCAGTAGAGGCCGAGACTGCCTGAGCCAGGCCAGTGCAAATCGATAAAATCTGAGCTAGGGCCTCCTGAAGACCCGGAATCACTATAGGCTCAGCTGGTGCCTGAGCAGGTGCTGCTGGAGTCTCTACAGTTGGAGGCTGATCATGAATGGGGTCAACCGGTGGGTCAACTGGTGCTGCCCCTGCCGCTCTGCCTCGAGCACGACCACGGCCATATCCACGGCATTTAGTGGGTGGCAATGGTGGTCGTCCACCACGTCTGGTAGCACGGGTTCTCGCCATCTGTGGGAGAATAGAATACAAAAATTTAGTTCTTGGATCAACAAGGTCGCACGACAAAAATTTCAAGAATATGAAGTGTTTCCTAAAGGTTCTGCAACCTCTTGAGGATAAGTACAGACGTCTCCGTACCGATCCGCAAGACTCTACTAAACCGGCTCTTGACTCGCGAGACCTGCTAACCTATGCTCTGATACCAACTTGTCACTACCCAAACCCCGATCGTGATGGCGCCCAACACCTTGTTAGGCAAGCCCGACCATTTGAACATTTCCAACCCAATTATTAAATTTAAAATACCAATTAAGAAAATATTTTCGAACTGATAGTAATAGAAACAGTGAGGAATCCCCAATAATAGTAATAACAGCCCATAACAGATCTGGCGTCATGAGTCAGAGCCTCTAGATACAACAGAATAACATCCTATACATATAAAAGTCTAGATGCGGAAGTAAAGAAAGATAAGGGGAGAAATCGGGTCCTGCGGTTGCCAGGCAGCTACCTCGATAACTCCGACAGATGAACTAGGCAGCAGCAACAAATTCAGCTATGCTTCCTGGATCCCTGTATCTGCACACAAGGTGCAGGGAGTAAAGTGAGTACTCCAACTCAGTGAGTAATAGCAATAATTAACAACTGAAAGTAATAATTCTCGTAGAAACACTGCACAGTTCTATAACCAACAATCAAAGCAGTAAACAACAGCTGAGCAGGGAAAACAGGTGAAAATTTCTCAAAGTCCAGCAAATTACCAACACTGTTGCGGCACGCAACCCGATCCAATAATAGTATATACTGCTGCGGCGCGCAGCCCGATCCAATAATAATATACACTGCTGCGGCGCGCAGCCTGATCCAATAATAATAGTCGGCTGTGCTCACTGAGGGTGTGTGCAGACTCCGAAAGGGCTCCTACAGCCCAAGCGCTATAATACTGTGGCGTGCAGTCCGATCCATATAATATACTACTGTGGCGTGCAGTCCGATCCATATAATATACTACTACGGCGTGCAATCCGATCCATACATGTATATGTATATACTACTGCGGCGTGCAGCCCGATCCGATGTATATCAAATACCCTCACTATGGGGTCTTTGACCCCTCTCAGTTAATATAGACTTGGCCTCTCGGGCCCACTCAGCTAAGACGGGGTTTCCAACCCTAGGTATTTCTCATTTAGAGTGCAAATTGCTAAGACCGGTTCATATTATGTTTTACAGTTAAGATATGACTAAGAGTATTTTTTCAACAGGTAAAGTGAGGTCAAATAGCTCAACATGCCCCCTAAGGGTTCTACAGATCGGCACACGGCCCCAAACGTGGCAACTAGCCCAAACTATAAGGATATAAGCTCAGTCTCAGTCAAAAGTACAGTAGAGTCATCAATCGGGATGGACCGAGTCCAAATCCCTAGCAGTAACATCACCATGCTCATCATACAACGCGTATCTCATCTTAACATAGCACCACATAGTGCAAATACGGGGTTTCCAACCCTCAGTACATCATTTATAACCATTACTCACCTCAATCCGGCCGGAATCCTAGCTTGCCTTGCGCTTCCCTTTCAAATCGACCTCCTCGAGTGTAGAATCTAACCCAAACCACAAGGAATAGGTTATAATAAGCTAATGGGACATAACCCAATTGAAAGAACTCAAAAAATACCCAAAAACACGAAGTTGGCAAAACCCGAGCCCCGGGCCCACTTCTCGAAAAATTACGAAATTCACATCACCAGATTCTCATCTCGCCACGAGTCCGTACATATAAAATTCATCAAAATCAGAGTTCAAATGCCCCTTCAAATTTAAAATTTACATTCCAAAAATCAAGCCCTAGTTTCTTCAATTTTTACCCAAATTTTCAGAGAATTAAAGGATGAATCTTCAATTAAATGGTGTTTCTAGGCCATGAGACTTAGCTCCAATCACTTCCCGTCAAAATCCCCTTCAAAATCTACCAACAAGCTCTCGAGGTGGTGCAAAAATGGAGAAAATATGAGATAGGTCGCGGTGAAATGTCCTTTAAAACTATACTGACGCCCAGTTATTCCTTCTACGCAAACGCATGGGTCCTCCCGCGTTCGCAATTAACAAAATTCCACTGGGCCCTCTTTTCCTCTATGCGAATGCGTAACAGACCTCGCGAATGCGATGCCACATTTTCCTTTACTACGCGAACGCGTACTATGCCACGCGAACGCACTGAACAAAACAAGCTGGCCCCCTTACCTTTTCTACTCGATCGCGTAACCTTCTCCCGCGAACGCGATGGCCAACCTCACAGGCCTCCGCGAACGTGTTGCCCTTCGCACTAATGTGAAGACCAACCAGCTCATGCCTTCGCGAACGCGGCCCATGCCACGCGAACGCAAAGGCTTAATTTTGCCTGCACTGCTGCTGCAATTTCTACAGAAATTCTTAAGTCCAAACTTCCCGGAAAATCATCCGAAATCACCCCGAGGCCCCCCGAACCTCAACCAAAAACACCAACATAACCTAAAACATCATACGAACTAGTTTCAATCATCAAAACACGTCCAACAATACAAAACTCATCAATTCACCACGGATTCAAGCCTAAGTTTTCTTTAAACTTCCGAAACTCACATTCGATCAAAAACCCGACCAAACGACGTCCGAATGACCTGAAATTTTGCACACATATCCAAAATTACCTAACGGAGCTACTGCAACTCTCAAAATTCCATTCCGACCCTCGGATCAAAATCTCACCTATCAACCGGAATCCACCAAAATTCAAACTTCGCCAATTCAAGCCTAATTCTACACTGGACATCCAAATTCAATTCCGATCTCACTCCTAAGTCAAAAATCATCCCCCGAATCTAATCGAACCACCGGAACTCGCATCCAAGCCCTCTAACTATGTAGTCAACTTCCGATTGACTTTTCCAAAACAAGCTTCCTTCCAAGAGGCTAAGCGCCTCATTTCCAACTAAAAGCAATCCAACTCTACCCGATAAACTCAAATATTGATATTAAATCATAGAGAAATGTAATATCGGGGAAACGGGGCGGTAACTCTCGTGACGACGGGCCGGGTCGTCACATTAGAGCTATGGCAACGCTTTTTATTGGTACAATTTTATAACCGTTGCTATAGGTGGTCTATTGTTACGGTTGTAACCGTTACTAATAATTATTGGGACGACTGGGATACTTTTCCTCGCATGATTTACTCCTACAGGACTCTTAAAATTAGGATTTTTTAATTATTTGATTTTTAGGATTTAATTTCATAATTTTCATGTTTGTTTGCATTTTTGTGTACATTTTTTATTTATATAATTCATGGAAAATACTAAAAATACGTATTGCATTGGCATTTAGGATATAATTTTACATATTTTAGATTAATTAGTAATTAGGATTTTACAAAAAGACAAAAATCACAAAAATTAATTTATTTGCTTTGTTTAATTTTAGCTTTATATTTTGTTAGTTTTTCTTTAATTTGGTATTTAATTAATTATGTTGATTATTAATTAGAGCTTAATATCATTTAATTTTTTTAGAGTTAATTTAGGTTTTTTTTTGCTTTTAATTTTGAAATGAAAAAGAAAAGAAGAAATAAAAAAAGGGGAAATAAAGAAAGAAGTTTAAATTTGGGCCCATGTCTTCAAATTTCCAAATCCAGCCCAAATTCCGCTGAGACCCGTTATTTCCGCCCAATTCCAGCCCAAACCCGGTCCAAAACCTTCAGCCTTTTTGAACCATATAAACGACGTAGTATTGGGACAGTATTATGTCGTTTCGAGTTAAGTGTCTAATGGGATCCTGGCCCTTTATTTGTTTAATCTAAAGGCCATGAAGCTTTAATATTTGTTACATAAAAATTTCCAAACGACCACAGAACATCATTCTCGTCTCTCACCTTTCTATCTTCTGCCACTACCAGCCGCCGCCGGAAATCGCCCCACGGCTGCGGTGAGTCTCCAAATAGCCCCAAATTCGTACCAGGCCACCACCAGACCTTGCTAAATCATATCCCTACCCCCGTTTCCCCAAAACACCTAGTGGAATCCCTCAAATCCCCAATCTAAAAAACCAGAATCGCCAAGCTTGCGCTTCTTCAATTCTTTCCGTTGATTTTGGGCATGCTGTGAGTCAAAATTAATATTAATTAATGGCTTTGTCAAGAGCCGTTGATTAATATAAGTTTCGACTCATCTCAGATTTTTTGAGGTCCGTTCAAGCCCACGGTATTGGTTCGTCTATTTTAGGTATCACTTGATTCCTCGTCATTTTTTATCTTATTTGTTCATCCTTTATTTCTTCTCCCATCTTTTATGCCCACAATTCCAAGGTTGCATTTTCGTCTGTTATTTCTTTCTTCTTCCTTCATTTTTTTAGTTAGTTAGTTCTAATGTATATGTCACGACCCAAAATCCACTAAGGGTCGTGGTGATGCCGGACACCTCTGTCAGGCCAGCCAACTAACTCATTAATTAATTCTTCTTTTAATACTTTTGAAAATCTTAGGTTTTTCCTTCCAATTTTTATAAATAAAAGATCACTTCAAGGATTCAAATTTAAATAATAACAGTCAATACAAAGTTTTTACTGAAACCATCCCAGAAACCCGGTGTCACAAGTGCATGAGCAACTACTGGCAATGATATAAATACAACACAACACCTATCCAGAATACAATGGACATAAAGGAAATACAATTACTAGAAAGGGACTTTAAAAGTTGCAGGCCGCCTCGAATGATGCAACTCACCTAGTCCCAGCATCATCCATGCTGCTACGCCCAATAGGCTGCTAGAGGTGTATATATACCTGTGCAATAAAAAAATGCACAGAAGTGTAATATGAGTACGTAATAAATGTGTACTCAGTGGGTGTCCCGCCTAATCCCGAAGGGGTATAGACGAGATGATCAACTTCGACACACTCTAATGGCCCAACGGTTATTTATTCTCAATATACATATCAAGAGTGGATTTATTATCTAACATGATTTTTTATCCAAATAGAGGAAACAAGTAAACACGTAACTCCTTCATATGGAAATTTCCAAGGTTTCTTTTCATTATTAACAATATGATCTCGAGCCATAGTGAGGCATGTAACAGCTAAAATAAAGCCAGACAGCAATATAAGCATGCGCAAATCATACCGAGGTAACGGACCGATCCAACGGAAATAAATGTGCACTTGCCGAGGGTCGACGGCGCACCTATAGATGCATCTATTAATCTGCCGAGGCGTTCGGCCCGTTCCAAAATAAACACACACAGACAAATAAACAGTCAGGAAGTCAACGTCTAGCAAATATCCAGGAAAGGTCAATTCTCTTTATTAATTTGAGAAAAGCGAAGCTTAAGTCTTTTAGAAAATCCAATTATTAATTTAATATAATCTATTACCCCGCTCGCGAATCATCCATGCGACGCGGTACACATAGTATACATGCTCAGATAGCCAATTAGAATTTTATCGAGGA
>MU725470.1:176741-188097 GCA_026770625.1 Nicotiana glauca
TAAATTTTAGGCCTTAGCTTGGAAAACAAGTCATAAAATCAGGGACCTAATGGGTAAAATAAAATATAAAGGGTTGCCCGATTTGCTTGCCTATAAAGGCATTGCATTCTTGCTTTGCAAAAAAAAAGACCGAGAGCCCCAATATAGAGCTAAGAGATTTGAAGAGTTGAAAATACGAAGAAAAGAATCCTAAGAGCTAAGAAATAATGAAAATCCAAAAAAAAAAATAGCTGTAAAACTTTGCAATAAACACTATTCCATTAAGTTTCTAGTTTGGTAATTCGAAATCCTCACCCCTGATTCAAATTCTGATTGCTTAAACATTAAAATGGCCTAAAGTTTAGTCATTGAGGCTGGGTTTTGGTGTTTGCTTGGTTAAGTGGGTGTTTGAAACTGGATTTTGGTTTGCTGAAATGCACTCTCTAGATTTTGAGCTTTTTGGGTTCAATTTTTCACTGGATTAGAGGTTGATTCTGCTGTTTTGCTACTGTTGCTGCTTCTGATTACTTATATCTCATTTCTTTGTTGGTTTTACTATTGGTACTAGGTATTACTCACCCCTTTTGATATGAGAAACGGAAGAAGTCAAGCTACTTGAATTGGGATGCAGTTTGTGTTTTTTAAAGCCTTGCCTATTAGATCGTTAAAACCCATTATGCTCTAATTATTTTAGATTCTTCTTAATATGTTGGATCTTTCTTGCTACAATTTTGAGTTTAATCTATGATGATGTTTAATAATAGCCTTAGCCAATTAGTTTAAATAATACTGAAGTTGATTATTTGTATGAATGGACGTTTAATGGACTGCATCAAAAGATCAGACTTTTTTTGAATGCATTGAATCCAATGATATTAATTTTGTTTAAATCTGCTAAAATGTCGAGCATTGGGTAGGAAGTCAAAATGTGGAAGTTATGCATATCAGTGTTTGTGACATGAAGCCATCCGTTCAATGAATTGTTAGTTAGCTCATTAGTATTTACCATTTGGGCTGACTTACAGAAATGAGTACAATTAATTTGTAAAGGCGGAATTCTTGGGCTGGTCTCCTGAGCCCAATAACTCAAAGGGCCACTGTTGGATTTTTCATGTGGTAGACCTGATTCAAAATGCACGTTAAAATGAAGTTAGAACTTTAGTTAGTTAATTTGTGTCAAATGTTTTGAATCATAGACTAAATTTGTCAATTGGATCTAATGCTTGTGTGTTAACGTTAATTGTGTTTGCATTATTGGGCTTGGGTGTGGACCATCGGAATCACAAGAATTGGGCCAAATGCTGGCCTATGCTAAATAATAGTCGATCTCAATCATACATCCTAACAAGACGTTGTTTGTTTCATCAATTTGGGCTCACTTGAGCCCAGGTTTGGAGGCTTTTGTGGATTAGACCGTTTGTTTGTTTTATCATACATGACCCTTTTCTTTTCGATATGGTGATCTCCATTGAGAGTTTTGATTCAAAGTGAGTTTGGTAATTTTACAATTACAATCAGCCGATTTACAGTTAAGCTGAGACACTTGCTTCTAGATAAATTCGAAATTCCCTTTAGTCTTTTAATTAATTAGGCCCATTAATTAGTGAATGTGACCCATATTAGATAACACAAGTAGTTTATGGCTCCCCGAGCTTTAGTTTAAGTCCCCCTTTTAAAATAAAGTTGAGGTGCACCATGCCGAATAAAATCACAAATGCGTGGCCCTCTTTTAATTATTTTCTTTAAAAATACTTAGAATTCGAGGCGTGCCATCTAGCGAATTTTCATGGCCCTTGCAAAGTTAACAACGCGTTAGTTGCTTTAGGCACGTTATTTAATAATATTACCTTCTTAAACTCGGGTGTGAATTTTATGTGACCAAATCTAATTCCTAAAATGTTGAATAAAAATATGTTTCGGATTCCGGGTGCATTTCATGTGATACGATCCAAAGACATGTTTTAGACAACGTTCAATTTTCCTTAAAATTAATTAAAAGTAGTAAATATTATAAAATTGCACTATAGGTTGAAACATGTATTAAAATTATGTAGTAGGCCAATTATGATAGTTTAAGCGACCGTGCTAGAACCACGGAACCCGGGGGTGCCTAACATTTTCCCCTTAGTTAACAGAATTCCTTAGTCAGAATTTTTGGTTCGCAGACTTCACATGGGAAGTCAAAATTTTCCTCGATTTGGGATTCAAAATAAACCGGTGACTGGGGACACCAAATAAATTATCCCAAGTGGCGACTCTGAAAAATAAATAAATAATCCCACTTCGAATAATGTCACTTAAAGTGGAAAAACTCCGTCATACACTAACCTTCCGGTGGCGTTGTAGTGAAAAAAGGAGTTGTGACAGCTCTGGCGACTCTGCTGGGGACACGAACCCAGAATTTCGGTTCAGGGTTCAAGAATTCGAGCTTAAAATAGCTGTTATGATTGGCTTTATTTATTATCTGATTTTCCTACATGTTTCATGCTAAATGTGCTAAATGCTTTACTGCTTTGATATTTTGTGAATTGTATATATAGATTGCCGCGAAACCCTTCCTTTCACTGAGACTTCTACATCATGGAGAAGGGTGCACTTCGTGTGACTTCTCTTCTGTTTAGAGTCTTATCCCATTTTAGAATGAGGTTCGGACAAGTTGCTAAGCCGGCGAAGCTTCTGTATTCCCGGTACACTGCACCCCTCGGCTCGAGTTGTCCGCTCAGGTAAGCCAGGTCTAGAACAATAAACCCAGGTTTTAAACCTAGTATAACAAAAGCTTAAAACCCAGGTTGGAAAAACAACCACCTTGGACCATTTTTAACGGTTAGCGGGCACAACCTTAAAATCTTTTTCCCTGAGGTGCTAAAAGGCTGTTTCTGCAAAGCCGGAGCTCTGTTTTTGAAAATAATTGTTTTTTATTTTTAAAATGATGTTGCTTTTTCTTCTTTTAGGTTAAAATAAGTCTTTAAATCACCTTAATAAATGTGCAGGATGAGCACGAATGAAATTGAACCCTTCACAGTCCATAAGGAGATCCCCTTGAAGCTCCATATGTGGTGGAATGATCTAGAAAAGGGTAGTAGAGAAATAGTGGTAAAATTTCTGGGAGGCCTCGTCGGACTATTTAACGTAAAGCCAAGGTTGGACATAATTGAAGCTTTAATACCTTTTTGGGACCCGACTCGCAATGTGTTCCGTTTCTCTGACTTTGAGCTCACACCTACATTGGAGGAAGTTGCGGGTTATGCGGGCCTTAATGGAAATCTTAGAAGCCGATATCCATTGGCACCAAGACCGGTATCTCTCCACAGATTTTTGGATTTACTAGGTATTAGTCGGGATGTTCAGGACGGAAATTTATCGGAAGGGTATTGCACACTCTATTTCTTGTACCATCGATATGGTAACCCCCGAGGTTTTGAAGAGCCAAACACTGGTCTAAGCTATGCCGGAAACAAAGACAAATGGGAGGCAAGGCGGGGTTTAGCTTTCATGGTAGCCTTCTTGGGAGTTGTGGTTTGTCCACGAAAAGATGGGAATATAGAGATAGGTCTTGTGGGAATGATCAATGTTGCGATACAGAAAGCCAACAGCACTGTGGTTCCTCTGATCGTATCTGAAATCTATCGAGCCTTGACTATCTGTAGGGAAGGGGGAAAGTTCTTCCAGGGTTGCAATTTGTTACTACAGTTATGGATGCAAGAACACCTCCGTCACCAGGTTGGGTACATGAATTATAGTTTGACCGGGTTGAGCTGCATTGAAGAATTTGAAAGCTGGGTAGTAGGTACTGAATTCCCTATGGGTACTGAAGCTTGGCTTGCACATCTGAGATCCTTGACTGCTGATAAGATTGGGTGGGCATTTGGATGGCTTCCTGCCACCGAAGCAGTGTGCATGTCAGCTGAAGTGCCTTATATCCTCTTGAGGGGCATTCGGAGCATCCAGCCTTATGCTCCCTATAGGGTTTTGCGACAATTAGGAAGATTTCAAACCTTCTACAATGATGAATATTTGAGTAAACATGTCATTGAACTGGGCCTAAAAGCCCCATTTCCAGAAGGAAAAATTTGCCAAGTATGGAATGAGTGTAGGTTTCTTGAACCCAAGACCATAGTGCGAGACTGAGCTAGAGGTGAAGTGGACCTTAAGTACATGGTTTGGTTCGGCAAAAGATTCCAGATTCCTGAAAGTCCCACAAAGAGACCACACGTCCAACAGTTTATCGATGGGGCCCAGGTGAAATGGGAATGGTTGAATAATGAGTACAAAGCCAAAATAAGCCAATTGGAAAGGCAAGTCATGGAGCTTCAATTTGAAAATGGTGTTCAAGCTGCCGCAGACGAGGGAGAAAAGAAGAAACTGACCCAGGAAAATGAGGCCCTTAAAGCTCAGATCAGAAAGATGAAAATAGCTGCCAATAACCCGGAAATAAGTCGGGCTGATGACAGACTTATAAGTGGTCTAAAGAAGAAAGTCCTCGAGTGCCAAGAAGACCTGGAAAAGTCTGAAGATAGTCTAGCAAAAATCCTGGCACAATGGACAAAGAAAGCAGAAGAACGAGCACGATTTGTGCAGCAAATGAAGAGAAACTATGAAGGGACCATCATTAGCCTGAGAAGAAAGGTGACTACTCTTGAGGATGAGGCAACCCAACAGGCTAAAGATTTCAATGTTGATAGGGAGCATTGTTATAAGCTGATGGCTCAAATGGAGAAAGAAATACACCAATTTCAAAATCAACACTTTTATGACTCCCAAGTGTTGGAAGCCCGGAACCAGTAGATAGTGCGGTTACTTCAGGAAAAAGGACGAATTAGAGAAAGGACTATATCACCATGAAATGCCAAGCGTGCAAGGACAGTACTCATATCGCCTTTTTTGCTGCAGTGATGAATTTTTTCCATCAAGTTATGGGTGATTTGGAGCGACTACAAGGGGGTCTCGCACATAGGACCGCGGCGAGGTCGAATGATACCCCGCGTGCCCCATTAGTTGAAGCTTTAATGTATTCCTAATTTTTCAAGCATCGAGTCTGTATTTTGCTTTATTTTGAGTCTGTTTGTAGTTCTTCTTTCTAAGAAAATGAGTAGTTAACATATTTTGTAATAGAAGTTTTATTAATGAAAATTGAAAATTCCTAAAAATTGTTTCCTTACTTTTCACAATTTTTTTTCTTGAACTACATAATGATCTGATTCACGCGGCGTTGTGATACGTAAGCAATCCTCATTGGATCCGGTCATAATTTTGGAAATAGCTCCAATAAAATAAGAAAATGAAAAAAAAAAGAGAAAGAAAAATGAGGAAAATAAGAGAAAAGGACAAAAGAAAGGAAAAGCAGAAAAAGAGAGTGGAAATCAAAAGAAGAAAATGGGAAAAATCAGAAAAGCCGGGATGAAGCATGCAACTGATGCAAAAGATGTAGAAACTCATCTAGCTGTATAGGTGCATCATACCCCAACGTGCGATTACCTATCTGTTATTTGTCTCAAACTAACTATTTGCTGCTATCACCTCCAGTTCAAGTTTTATAGAAACGGTGGTTTTCGTGGTAAACTGGCTTCACATCCATACTTTACCAGATCAAAGGGGAGTATCGAAATGTGTTTAGAAATGACCTTTCCAACGGTTACCATCGCAGATGATAACCCAATCTCGGGCATCCCGACCTCGGAATCTGTAGCGGTTGAAGAGAATAGGATCTTACGTCTTGGGGTCATGGAAATATGGGATGCCTGGGCGAATGGAAGAATGCCTCCAAGTGCCATCCCGGGATCCCATGAACTGTTTTCGAGATTCGGGGGTACTTCCAATGTTCCAATCAATCATCCAAACACCCCACTGGGATAGCCCACCATATCAGCTCATTTCGTGGGAACACCTTCTGAGGTTCGCCCCCAGGTGTTCATGTTTGGAGCGGCCTCCAATATCTTCACCGCACCCCCATGCTCAGCCACAACACAGCCTGCACTGCCTAGGCCCATTCTTGATCATTCAGCCTTTACATTCCAAACGCCTACCTTCCAAATGGAGCCTCCTCAGTTCCCCACTTATACTTATCCTCAGCCACCTCCCTTTGAGTTTACAGTGGGACAGGAAAAGACTCCCAAAATTCCCGAACAGGAAGAAATCGCAAGGAGGATGAGAAGCTTAGAGTAGAGCCTCAAGAATATACAGGGCCTGAGTGGGCAGAAAGGCGTGTCCTATGCTTATTTATGCATGTTCCCTCATGTGCACCTGCCTCAAAGGCGTGTCCTATGCTGATTTATGCATGTTCCCTCATTTGCACCGGCCTCCGAGATTCAAAACTCCAAAGTTTGAAAAATACGATGGGCATGGTGATCCTAATCCTTATCTCAAGAAATACTGCAATCAGTTGCGAGGAGCTGAAGGAAGGGAAGATTTACTCATGGCCTATTTTGGAAAAAGTCTGGTTGGTCTTGCCTCCGAGTGGTACATGGATCATGATATATCTCGTTAGCATATTTGGGATGACCTTGCTAGAAACTTTGTCAGAAAATTCCATTATAATATAGACATTGCTCCAGACAGAAACTCATTGGCAAACTTGAAAACGAAGTCCTCGGAGAGCTTTCGGGAGTACGCAATCAAATGGCGTGAGCAAGCATCCAGAGTAAAACCTCCGATGGATGAGGTCAAAATGGTCACAGTGTTCCTCCAAGCTCAGGAAGCCGACTACTTCCAAAATATGATGTCAGTTATGGGTAAACCGTTCGCGAAAGCTATCAAAATTGGTTAAATGGTGGAAAATGGATTGAAAACAGGCAGAATTCTAAGCCAATCTGCTATTAGAGCAACCTCCCAAGCCATTCAGGGCGGGTCTGGAGGAGTAGCAAAGGGCAAGAAGAAAGAAGAAACATACATGGCAGCATCAGGTGCAAGAAGACACCGTGCTCCCAGATCCATGTTCCCAGAAAGAACCCCTCAGCATTATTACCCCCACCAGGACATGGCCTATGCTCCTCAGCTATAAGCGGTCATGAATGCTCAACCTTTTGTCTGGCCTCAGCAACAAGCCAACAGAAACCAAGCTCCATTTCCAAGAAACCAGCCTCCTTATCAAAACCACTACACCCCCGTCCTCCACAAAATAACTTTTGTCCTCATGAACCACCCATGAGGCGAAATTTTACACCAATCGATGAATCCTACTCCAGTCTATTTCCAAAGCTTGTCCAAATGGGTCTGTTGCAGCCTGTACCTCTAAACAGGCAAAACCCAGAATCACCCTCCTACCAACGGGGCACCCGATGTGCTTATCACTCAGGAGTTGAGGGGCATGATAAAAAAACTGTTGGACTTTGAAAAGAGCCGTGGAGGATTTGATAGAACAAAGGAAGATAGTCTAATTTGTGTCAAATGTTTTGAATCATAGCCTAAATTTGTCAATTGGATCTCATGCTTGTGTGTTAACGTTAATTGTGTTTGCATTATTGGGCTTGGGTGTGGACTACCGGGATCACAAGACTTGGGCCAAATGCTAGCCTATTTTGAATAACAGTCGATCTCAATCATACATCCTAATAAGACGTTGTTTGTTTCATCAATTTGGGCTCACTTGAGCCCAGGTTTGGAGGCTTTTGTGGATTAGACCGTTTGTTTGTTTTATCATACATGACCCTTTTCTTTTCGATATGGTCATCTCTATTGAGAGTTTTGATTCAAAGTGAGTTTGGTACTTTTACAATTGCAATCAGCCGATTTACAGTTAAGCCGAGACACTTGCTTCTAGGTAAATTCGAAATTCTCTTTAGTCTTTTAATTAATTAGGCCCATTAATTAGTGAATGTGACCCATATTAGATAACACAATTAGTTTATGGCTCCCCGAGCTTTAGTTTAAGTCCCCCTTTTAAAATAAAGTTGAGGTGCACCACGCCGAATAAAATCACAAATGCGTGGCCCTCTTTTAATTATTTTCTTTAAAAATACTTAGAATTCGAGGCGTGCCATCTAGGGAATTTTCATGGCCCTCGCAAAGTTAACAACGCGTTAGTTGCTTTAAGCACGTTATTTAATAATATTATCTTCTTAAACTCGGGTGTGCATTTCATGTGACCTAAATCCAATTCTTAAAATGTTGAATAAAATGTGTTTCAGATTGCGGGTGCATTTTATGTGACGCGGTCCAAAGACATATTTTAGACGATGTTACTTTTTTCTTAAAATTAATTAAAAGCTGTAAATATTTTAAAATTGCACTATAAGTTGAAACATGTATTAAAATCAGGTAGTAGGCCAATTATAATAGTTTAAGCGACCGTGCTAGAACCACGGAATCTGGGGGTGCCTAACACCTTCCCCTGGGTTAATAGAATTTCTTAGTCAGAATTTCTGGTCCACAGAGTTCACATGGTGTCACGACCCCATTTCCCAAACCCGGTCGTGATGGCGCCTCTCGTGAAGACAAGGCCAGCCAGACCATCTCAGAACACCACTTAAAGCAGTTATATAATAGTTCGAATATGAATTTAATCAATATAAATACAACCCAATACAGCCCGACCGGGGTGTCACAAGTCACGAGCATCTAGGAGCTTTATTACAATTTTAAAGTCTATAATACATAAAATAAAGATCTGGAAAATCAAGAAGAAGAAGGAACTCGGTGCCGCGAACGCCAGTGGTCACCTTGCTTAGCTACGATATCAATACCTTCAATCCGCTACTAACCCGCTACTGGTGAAAGATAGTAAAACCGTAACATCGAGAAAATCCTTTAGAAAATCTCAAGCTCAATTAAAATTCTCTTTTGAAAGTATACCTTTTCAACAGTTGCAAAACAAAATTTGAACAAGTAGGAAATAGTTAGAAATCTGCCCCTCGGGCTCAGTATCAGCCTCTCAGTGCAGTATTAGCCCCGCGGGCTCACTCCCAACTTACCAAGTACAACCTCAGTCATCTCGGGCTCAGCACTCCTTAACATGTAACACCAGAGTATCTAGTCAACAAGGCAAGTAATAACATGTATGCCAATGATATATGAGTGCTAAATGACATGCCACGTAGTACAAATAGGAGTGAATGCAATGCAATGCATATGACCGCTACGGCACGTAGCCCGATCCATGGGTACCCTACGCTCACTGGGGGTGTGCACAGACTCCAGAGGGGCTTCTACAGCCCAAGCACAATAATACTGCGGCGTGCAGTCCGATCCACATAACACATCACTGCGGCGTGCAGTCCGATCCATATAATATACTACTGCGGCGTGCAGTCCGATCTATATAATATACTACTGCGACGTGCAGTCCGATCCATGCAATATACTACTGCGGCGTGCAGTCCGATCCATGCAATAAAATACTGAGACATGCAGTCCGATCCATGCATGTATATGCATATGCACACATAACACTCAAGGTCTGAAAGCCTCCTCACATAGCACTCGATGCCTGAAAGCCTCCTTATATCACTCTTCATGCCCTCACATATGGACCTCGGCCTCAATCAGTCCAAAATAGTCAAAAGCCCATCGGGCGTCAGTAAAACAATAATACTCAGCTCAAACAATAGTTCAAATATCAGTTAAAACTCCAAGTTTGAGAAAAATATAGCTGAGTTCATGAAACAGTGTAAATCACATGGACTGAATTCAAATAATATTTCAGATAGTGAAGAAAACAGTGATGATAGTTTATAAAGAGTTCAAATAATCGGCAATAAGCCCCAAGTATGGCAATGAGCCCAAGTCATAATGATAACAACAAATCATTTGCAAATACGCGGTAAAAACCAACAACCGGGACGGACCAAGTCACGATCCCCAACGGTGCTCTACCCCACGCTCAGGTCCAGCGTGCAAGTCACCACAATACAGCAATAAGATGTGCAAATCCGGGGTTTCAAACCCTCAGGATGTCATTCACAAGTATTACTCACCTCGAACCGGTGGAATTCCTCGCTCGCGACGCCTTTGCCCTCAAATTGGCTTCCACGCGCGTCGAATCTAACCAAAACCAGAGCGAATACATTATAATATGCAAATAGGACATTACCCAATCGAAAACAATCGAAAAATATCAAAATTCACGAAATTTGCAAAACCCGAACACCGGGCCCACGTCTCAAAAATTTTTGAAATTCACATTTCCGGAATCCTCGTCTTGCCACGTGTCCGTTCATACCAAGAACACCCAAATCGGACCACAAATGGCCCCTCAAATCCCAAATTTATAATTTTTACTTCAAGCCCTAATTTCTTACAATTTGGTTATATTTTCATGAATTATAAGGATGATTCTTCAATAAAATCATGTATTTAACGCATAAAACTTACCTCCAACGATTACCCGTCGAAACCCCTTCAATTCCCGTCCAAAAGCTCTCAAGTTTTGCTTTAGAATGGTGGAATTATGTTTGGTTCACGGATGAAATGTCCTTAAAACATTCTGTCTGCCCAGTCCATTTCTTCATCGCGTTCGCGACCTTAGTCACGCGAACGCGAAGGCCACAAATTTTAAAATTCGGAAATGCTCTACGCGAACGCGACCACACTAACGCGAACGCGATGCCCAACAGCCCTGTCTCCACGCGAACGCGTCCTTCTCATCGCGAACGCGATGCTTTACCTAATCTGGGATCCCAAGCCCTCTTACGCGAACGCGTTAGCCACATCGTGAACGCGATGGCCATTTCACCAGGCCTACGCGAACGCGTCTCTTCTCCCGCGATCGCGGTCCTTCCAGGCCTAACACTTCGCGAACGCGGCCTCTCCTTCGCGAATGCGAAGGCAAGATCCAAGGCTCCCTCAAATTCCCTACGCGTTCGCGTTACTCCTCACGCGAACTCGATGAACAAAAGTCTGCAACACCCAACAGCAAAAATCTGCTATCTCCCAAGGCCAAAACTAGTCCGTTTGAACACTCGAAATCACCCCGAGGCCCCCGGGACCTCAACCAAAAGCACCAACGCATCCTAAAACCTCATTCAAACTTGTTCCAATCATCAAAACACATCCATTAACACAAAATCATCAAATCACGATGGATTCAAGCCTAAGTTAAACTAAAACTTCCGAAACTCACATTCAATCAAAAACCCAACCAAACGACGTCCGAATGACCTGAAAATTTGCAGACATATCCAAAATCACCTAACGAAGTTACTGCAACTCTCGAAATTCTATTCCGACTCCTGAATCGAAATATCACCTATCAACCGGAAATCGCCAAAATACTAACTTCGCCAAAATAGGCTAACTTCTTCACCGTACCTCCAAAATTACTTCTGATTGCGCTCCTAGGCGTTAAATCATCACCTGGAGCTAACCGAATCATCGGAATTCAATTCCGAGCCCTATAACTCACAAGTCAACATCCGATTGACTTTTCCAATTTAAGTCTTCTTAA
>MU725471.1:0-32924 GCA_026770625.1 Nicotiana glauca
CGCGCTTGGATCCACTGAAGTATATTTTCCAGAAGCCTATGCCCACAGGGAGGTTAGCAAAATGGCAGATATTACACACGAAATTCGACATCGTCTATGTGATGAGGACGACCATGAAGGCCCAAGCATTGGCGGATCACTTAGCTGAGAATCCTGTTGATGAAGAATATGAGCCTTTAAGAACGTATTTTCCTGATGAAGAAGTGTTGCATATAGATGAGTTGGAATCGATCGAGCAACCAGGATGGACGTTGTTCTTTGATGGAGCCGCAAATGCGAAAGGAGTGGGAATAGGAGCGGTACTCATTTCTGAAACAGGACATCATTATCATGTTACGGCTCAGCTGCGTTTCTATTGTACCAACAACATGGCTGAGTATGAGGCATGCATTTTGGGCCTACAGTTAGCCGCCGATATGGATGTCCAGGACGTCTTGGTCTTGGGAGACTCGAACCTCTTGGTGTATCAGATTCAAGGTGAATGGGAAACACGGGATTTGAAGCTTATACCATATCGACAATGTTTGCACGATCTGAGCAAGTGATTTCGATCAGTGGAGTTCAGGCACATCCCAAGAGTTCACAATGAGGTTGTCGATGCTTTGGCCACTTTAGCATCAATGTTGCACCACCTAGACAAGATTCATGTTGACCTATTGCATATTCAGGTTCATGATCAACATGCCTATTGCAACATGATAGAGGAAGAAATGGACGGTGAGCCATGGTTCTATGATGTCAAGGAATACCTCCGGATTGGGATATACCCAGAGCAAGCCACCGTAGATCAAAAGAGAGCCATTCGGCGATTGGCCAATGGATTTTTCCTCAGTGGAGGAGTGTTATACAAAACAACACCAGATTTGGGATTGTTGAGATGTATAGATACAGGTCAAGCCGTGATAGTTATGACTGAAGTACATGCTGGAGTTTGTGGGCCACATATGAGCGGATATGTATTGGCGAAGAAGATTCTTCGAGCAAGGTATTATTGGCTCACCATGGAGCGTGATTGTATCAGTTTCGTGCGAAAATGCCATCAGTGTTAGATATACGGAGATCTGATTCATTCTCCACCAACAGAATTGCATAAAATGTCAGTGCCATGGCCATTTGTTGCATGTGGCATGGATGTCATTGGACCGATTCAGCCGGCAGCTTCCAACGGTCACAGGTTCATTTTGGTAACCATCGACTATTTCACTAAGTGGGTTGAAGCTAAAACTTTCAAATCGGTAACCAAGAAGGCGGTGGTGGATTTTTTTCATTCCCATATCATCTGTAGATTTGGGATCCTAAAGGTGATCATCACAGACAATGGTGCTAATCTTAACAACGGTTTGATGAAAGAAGTATGTCAACAGTTCAAGATTACACACCGTAATTCCACCCCGTATCGGCCCAAGGCGAATGGAGCGGTTGAGGCAGCCAACAAAAACATNGTATACGGTACTGAAGCAGTGATACCAGCAGAGGTTGAGATTCCGTATCTCCAGATTGTCGCTGAGGCCGGGATTGATGATGATGAATGGGTCAAAGCCCGATTGGAGCAATTGAGCTTGATTGATGAAAAAAGATTGGCAGCAGTATGTCATGGCCAATTGTATCAAAAGAGAATGGCAAGAGCGTATAACAAAAAGGTGCGTCCCAGGAGATTTGAAGTGGGACAGCAGGTGCTGAAACGAATCTTGCCACATCAGGCTGAAGCAAAGGGAAAGTTCGCCCCGAATTGGCAAGGGCCGTTTATTGTGACCAGAGTGTTATCCATTGGCGCTTTGTGTCTGACAGATGTCGAGGGAAAATGTATCAACATGGCTATCAATTCTGACCCAGTCAAGAGATATTATGTGTAATTTCTTTGATTGTAATTGTGGTTTATTTGTTTGTATTTGGAATTTATCGGAGAATGAAATGACGGAGGCAATTTTTCTACTATCCAAACACTTTAACCTTTGCTTCCCCCCCCCCTTCTTTTGAGCCTTGATTATTCTTTCATACCCCTCTCTTGGAATCATTAATGAAAAAAAAAGAGAAAAAGAAAGAAAAATAATAACAAAAACAAAGTCACAAGAAATACAAAGGAATCAAGTGAACTACATTCGACCTGATTCCTCAAAGAGGATACGTAGGCGCCTCACGGCTCGATCAAAGTGTAATAAAAATCAAAAAAATCCCCCAAGCAAGAAAACTGGGGCAGAAGTTATGTTTTAAACCTTTTGGGAAAAGTTTGATTCTAAGAGTTGTAATGTTTTACCCATCAAAGTTATTTCAAATTTTTGATATCCTTTTCTTTTATTCCCCCACAAAAACTATGTGGATGTCCAAAAAGACCTCCCGATCAGTATCCGAGAGGTGGAAAGTCAGGCAAATGAAAGCCGAGAGTAACACACTGATCCTTGACTGAATGAGGATCATGAGCTGAAGGAATTGATAGCCAAAAGAATCTACTGCGGAGAGAATCTTATCGGTAACACTCCAATCCCCAGCAGAGAAAGAAAATAAAATGAGGGAGTCTTATGGTGAAAACCTTCACAGTCACCACTAGGCGACGAAAGCTTAGAGAAAACAAAGTGAGAGAGTCTTATGGTGAAAACCTTCACAGGCACCATAAGGCAACGGGAGTTTGAGAGAAATGAGAGAGTCTCATTAGTGAAAACCCCTCGAAGGGCACTATGAGGCGGCAAGATAAGATTGGCGGAAAGGATCCGCATTTGGCAAAGAGTTGGGTGCCTGTTTATCCCCAGCAAAATGAGGCCATCAGAAAGATTGATTGATACAAATAGATTGGGTTGATTAATCCGGAATGCACGACATGATCGTTGGGATCGGTTATACCATTCAGATAAGTTCTTTTCCCCAATATTTATTCAGAAAGACTTTCTTTTTTTCTATCCTTTGCGGTCATCACTTTTCATTTCTTTGTTTAAAGACTTTTTCTCCAGCAGTTTGTTTTTGAGAAGGATTTTTCAGAGCTTACTACCAGTTGCCAAAATGGGGTAAATAAAAATGTGAATAGGCCCGAGATAAGGCAATAAAGCGAAAAGACGTTTGTTGCAAGACCAAATGATGGATTGGTCTAGGATTTTAGGGAAAGTATGGAGAAAAGCAGAAAAGCAACAGTTGAGAGATTTGTGAATCAGGATCCTCGAAGAGGGAGCTTAACCGGCAGATTATCGACCGAGATGGTCGGACAACACAGGGCGGGGAAAGGAGAAAGGGAAAAACCATCCCCAGTAGAAATATCATCCCCAGCAAATAACATCATTCCCCCAACAAGTTTTGGAAACACAGAGCAGGAAAAAGGAAAGGGAAACACCATCCCCAGCAGGAGTGGCACGACCACTCACCATGTTTTAAACTAATAAATTTCTTTTATTTGAAGAAGGAAAATGGAAATGTTATTTGACGGCGGAAAGGCAGGCCACAAAGAAGATCACCAAAACTGGGGCAGAAAATTTTCTGCCATTGTTGAAAATTTTCTCGGAGGAACGAGGAAATCAATGCAAGTTATAAATGAAAGCAATTTCGAAGGAAGTTCTAAGGAAGAAAGGTGTGAGGAGGCAAGGAAAGAACAATGCCGATAAACACAGTTTCAAAAGGAGAAGTTAGGAGCCCGCTCGTAGAACGGAGGGGTTACTTTTAAGTTGTTGCATTTGGGAGCCCGCCCGTAGAACGGAGGTGTTACTTTTAAGTTGTTGCAGTCGGGAGCCCGCCCGTAGAACAGAGGTGTTACTTTTAAGTTGTTGCAGTCGGGAGCCCGCCCGTAGAACGGAGGTATTACTTTTCAAGTTTGAAGATTGAAGTAGGGAGCCCGCCCGTAGAACGGAGGTGTTACTTTTAATTTGTCGAAGTCGGGAGCCCGCCCGTAGAACGGAGGTGTTACTTTAAAGTTGTTGAATTCGGGAGCCTGCCGGTAGAACAGAGGTGTTACTTTAAAGTTGTTGTATTCGGGAGCCCGCTCGTAGAACAAAGGTGTTACTTTTCAGTTGTTGCATTCAGGAGCCCGCCCGTAGAATAGAGGTGTTATTTTAAAGTTGTTGCATTCGGGAGCCCGCCCGTAGAACGGAGGTGTTATATTAAAGTTGTTGCATTCGGGAGCCCGCCCGTAGAATGGAGGTGTTACTTTAAAGTTGTTGCATTCGGGAGCCCGCCCGTAGAACGGAGGTGTTACTTTAAAGTTGTTGCATTCGGGAGCCCGCCCGTAGAATGGAGGTGTTACTTTAATGTTGTTGCATTCGGGAGCCCGCCCGTAGAATGGAGGTGTTACTTTAAAGTTGTTGCATTCGAGAGCCAGCCCGTACAACAGAGGTGTTACTTTTAAGTTGTTGCAGTCGGGAGCCCACCCGTAGAACAGAGGTGTTACTTTAAAGCTGTTGCATTCGGGAGCCCGCCCGTAGAATGGAGGTGTTACTTTTAAGTTGTTGCAGTCGGAAGCCCGCCCGTAAAACGGAGATGTTACTTTTCAAGTTTGAAGATTGAAGTAGGGAGCCCGCCCGTAGAATGGAGGTGTTACTTTTAAGTTGTCGAAGTTGGGAGCCCGCCCGTAGAATGGAGGTGTTACTTTAAAGTTGTTGCATTCGGGAGCCCGCCCATAGAACGGAGGTGTTACTTTAAAGTTGTTGCATTCGGGAGACCGCCCGTAGAACAGAGGTGTTACTTTTAAGTTGTTGCAGTCGGGAGCCCGCCCGTAGAACGGAGGTGTTACTTTAAATTTGTTACATTCAGAGCCCGCCCGTAGAACGGAGGTGTTACTTTTCAGTTGTTGCATTCGGGAGCCCGCCCGTAGAATAGAGGTTTTACTTTTAAGTTGTTGCAGTCGGGAGCCCGCCCGTAGAACGGAGGTGTTACTTTAAAGTCGCTGCATTCGGGAGCCCGCCCGTAGAACGGAGGTGTTACTTTTCAAGTTTAAAGATTGAAATCGGGAGCCCGCCCGTATACCAGAGGAATACATTTCAAGTTGAAGGTTGAAGTCGGGAGCCCGCCCATATAACAGAGGAATACATTTTGAGTTGAAGATTGAAGTCGGAAGCCCGCCCGTATAACAGAGGAATATCTTTTAAGTTGAAGATTGAAGTCGGGAGCCCGCCCATATAATAGAGGAATACATTGCCTCCGTCGAAGTCAGTAAAGTGGAGGATTACAGCAAGATCCCCAACATAAGTTCAAGTTTGTCAATCAAGAAAGGCCGACAATGTCAAGACATAAATAAAGAAACATCAGAGGAAGCAAGCCAACAAGAAAACAAGGCGACAAGAGCAAGCCTGAAAATTTAGATAAGGTTTTGTAATTCATAGACCAGTTTAGTCTAGTTTCTTATTTTTTGTCTTAGCCTGGTGTAATAAGGAGGTCAGTAAGCAGTAGCAGCAACAGCAACAACAGTAACAGCAAGATCACAGCTTCATGGTAGTCCCAGCTACCAAAACTTCCTGAACTACATTGACCTGATTCCTTTTAGCCAAGGATATGTAGGAAACCTTTTGAAGTAGAGGTTCGGTCAAATCTTTAAAAAAAATGCTTTACACGGAGTACTCAAACGGGCAAAAATCGCTCGTATCAGCTCACTTTGTCTTTGCATGAAAACTCTTCGTTTTTACGGGCAAAGAGGGACAGCTGTGAGCACGTGATTTTTGCCTCACATGAATTACTCCCACAAAATCAAAACAAAATTGGTTGTTTTATTGTGTGCATTTTTGTGAATTTTTTGTGATATTTTTGGTCATTGCTTGCATTTGTACATGCGTGATTATGTGTGTTTAAATTAATGAAAATACAAAAAATATGTCGCATTTGCATTTAGGATTTAATTCTCCAATTGTGAGTAATTATGTGTGCTTTACAAAAACGAAAAATCACAAAAATATGTACTTTGCATTTTTTTAGCATTTAATGTCAAATTGTGTGATTTTATTTTAACTGTGTATGTTGATTGTCATTATGAATTAATTAGTATCCTTAATTTGAGTTATAATTTATTTTAGAATTTTAGTTTTATTAGGAAAACAAAAGAAAAGGAAAGAAAAGAAAAATAGGATTAAAACCGGAGCTGGGCCAATTAGAAAATATTAAATCAGGCCCAAATAAAATGCCTAATCCAGGCCCATGCACAAACTCCACCCGGTCCATCTGCAGCTACCCAAAACGACGTCGTCTTGGACAGATAAATCTGGATCGTTGATCTCGCTTGATCAAACGGTCCAGTTCAGCCCACCATCGGAGAAACGACATCGTTTAAAGGCCAACGAATCTCGACCGTTCATCCATCCTCATCCAACATTCCAAAACCACACCCTATGCCCCGACCCATTTCACCAAAGAATAAACTACCCGGTCTCGAGCCTACCTAAACGACCCCGTTTCGTTAAGAAGATTGATCCAAGCTGTTGATCGTGGTTGATCCAACGGCCAGGATCAAATCTCCTTATTGGTATATAAAACACCAAACACACCCCACATCCCCCAAGCTAACCCCTCCCCTTACCCTCTTCGTCTCTGAGCCCTCAGAGACTAAAATTACTCCGCCTCAATCCGCCGCCCTCCGCCCACTGGAAATCTCCTCACGACGGTTCCGGTGGTCCAAACAACCCCATTTTTGCACCATAGCTTCCCCACAACATCCTCTTTCCAAGCCTCCAATCACTTTCCCTCGAATCCCCGTAGATCTTTTCGAATTTTAGATCAAAGAACTGACCCAAACCCTAGCTTATCTATTTGATACCAAATTAATACCATACCTCCACGGGGCCTCCCTCACCACTCAAATGACTTTGGTTTCCCTCGAATCACAGTCCCCCTCTTTGAATTTCAAATTTTAGCCAAGAACCCTAGCGTCTCCCTAAAAATCCTTGGTGACGGCGCTAACCCTTAAAGTGTCCCAGAGTAACACCCCTTTACCAATGGACCACCCTCGTCCCAAATCCCCTACCAATTTTGCTCGAACCAGAGTGGAGATGGTCGAATCTCAAAACGAAGAAGTATACTCTAAAAAGCCAAAGCCTGGAGCCGATCCGAGTAGGAAGATTGAGGTCGTCATCGACCTTAGTCGTGTGTTCTCAGGTAAGAACACTCGATTAAGGTCCATGTCGACTTCAAGTTCAAGTTGATTTAAAACAAATAGGAGCTACGTCTGAAATTTTGAGGTTTTTCCTCTCCCGTTATTTCATTTTTGTTTTAATTGTTGTTTATCGGATTAAGTTCCATTGTAAATTTTTATTTTCTATCAATTACTTTTCTTCCTCATACAGACCTTTTTCTGGTCCAAATTTTCATCAATGTGTTAATTGGAATTCTATGGTCTTTTGGATTTAGGAAATCACTTGAACCCCTGTCAGTTTGGTTTCACTCTAAATTTGTTTGTTCCTTACATTGTTGAGTATTTCGAGTCTATGCAAGTTCATGTAGTAATTGTATAAACTGTGATCGTTTGATGTTAATGTTGGATCAAAATGGTCTTATTATGTCTTCCTCTCCTTTTCCAATCAGTTGTTGCATATGAATTCATAGCATTACATGTTTCATTCATTTTTCTAGGTTTAGATTAGAATTGTGAAGGTAGCCAGTTATTCCCATATACATGTGCATCTTAGTAGTTTAATATTAGTATACAATGTGATCTGATCTTGGTAGTTTGAATTGCTGTTTGATTTTGATTAAGGAAATTGGTTTATAGCTGATGAGATACAGTAGGAGGTCTTAGGATAATAATTTCAATAGTTTCAATGGTAAATAACAGGGGTAATTTAGATTGTTTAAACCATAGGGGAGTTCAGAAGTTTTAGGGTTAATTTGAATTTGGGCTTTTAATGATTAAGTGGGGCCACTAGGTAATGAGTAAAATACTAATGGATTAGTCAAATATTAAAAGATAATGTTAAGTGGGATTGAATAGTAAAAAGACAACTAATAATGGAAGACAACCTTTCTGGTTTTAAGGCCTAAAATAAGTTAGTCAATTGTCCACTAATGCCTAAAATCAGGAAAAGAAAAGATTTGGAGAGGATATATAATAAAGAGATACATTCTGAGAAGAGGGGGTTCTTTTTTGGGGAAGACATTTTCTGTCATACACAAAGGATACACACACATACATAGAGAGAAATATTTTGAACGCCAAAAAGAGAGTGTTAAGGAAGGGAATGCGGTTTTAAGAGTATTACCATTTCATTGCAATTTCCTAAGACCATCCTCGAATTCCAACTTGTAATTTAACAATGTAACTTACTTCGAGTCCAAAGTAACTCAAAATTCTCTATCCTTTCTCAATATTGAGATTCAAAATAGTTCAGGTTGTCTGTGGATTAAATGTGAGTTTGAAATTGGTTTATTTGGATTGAATTCTGGTCTGTTGAAAGTGTAAAGGCTGTTGGGTTCATTTGGAGGTCATTGGGGTGTATTCGAACTTGTTTTGGTTGACCTGTTGATCCTGTTTGGTGTTAAAAACATTTCTGGATTGTGAACTATTCTTGGGCTGTTCTTGAGCATCTGTTCACTGTTGCTGACCTCTATTTCTTCTCCGTCTTGTTCTAAATACTAGATACACATTTCAACCTGTTTTGGTGTAATTTCTCCAGTGGAATGAAAAGATAATTGCAGCTTGACATTCATTGAAGCTTTGATATTTTTTTAGTTTATTATAATGCAGTCAGCTTTAAAGATTTGTATGATAAATTTGTGCATTAATGCGACTGTAAGGGACTAGTTAGATCATCAACATATTATGGACTGTTTTGTAACTTGTGGACAATAGGTAGATTTGTGATTAGGATTATTGTTTAACTGATTTGATTTGTTTAAATTGTGGACTGTTAACCCCAGTATGTAACTTATTCCTGTTAAAATCAAGTCCAAGGTGTCAAATAGTTCTGTTGTTCGGGTGATTGCTAGGTACACTAAAAATCAAGTACAAATCACAGCATATAGGCGCCTATTTACATTAGTCCAGGTCACGTATGTTTAGTTTTGAATTGGAAATTATCCATGACTCTACATGTGATTTAAATCGTCATTGAATAAGTGATTCGTTAGAGTGAGTTATAGGTAACACCTTTCTACTCTAATAGGGATGAGCAAACAATTGCGAGTTATGTGTTCAAAAAAAAAGAAGATAATTAAGCTTGTGTTAAAATCAGTGCTACAATAGCTTAAAATTGATGTCAATTCAAGTTCAAAAAAATTAGGAATTATGGGTTGATGTAAGTATGATTAATTCTATAAATTAGATTTCCCCTTGCACCCGTGGATTAAATTGGACTGTCATACTCCCTAAGGCTCAAATAATTCCCTCTCTGGCTATGGAAGTTAAATCGATAGGATATTAAGTGTATGGAGTGTTGTGGGTTCAGGCGGCCCATTTTATGTGAAATAAAGCTTTAGTAATGTATTGGCAATGTCCCGCTCTCTTCGTTCAACTTTTGGGTTTAACTGTTTGAAATCGAGTTATGTAATTTGGGACCTTTTTCGCATATTAATTAATTAGGACTTCTTTTCTTGTTTTTAGAGACAAATAAAAATAGACAAGTCATAGCCGCTTTAGGATTTGCCTTTTAAAATAATAAATTGAGACGAGCCTCGCCAAATAAAATACATAAATTGCGGGGCCCTCGATAAATGGTGGTATTAAAATACTCAGATTTCGGGATGGGCCGTTTAGTGAATTGCACGGCCTTCCCCAAAATAATAATGCGTTAGTCTCTTTAGGTGCGTACTTTAAATAACCTTACTTTCTTAAACTCGGGTGCACATTTATGTGACCCAAATCCAAATCTCAACGAAGTCGAAATGTGTCAATAATCACGGGTACATTGATTGTGACGTGGTTCGAGATGTATTTTTATGACGTTGTAATTCTTTTTAAAAATAATAATGAATGAGACGAGCCTCGACAAACAAAAATACATAAGTCGCGGGGCCCTCTATATGTGTTTGTAAAATTACTTAAATTTCGGGATGGACCGTTTAGCAAAATTTTACGGCCTTACCCAAAATAATGGTACGCTAGTCGCTCTAGGCGCGCCTTTAATAAATTACTTTCTTAAACTTGAATGTGAACCAAATCTAAATCTCAACGGAGTCGAAATGTGTCGATAACCACGGGTACATTAATGTGACGTGGTTCGAGATACGTTTTCACAACGTTGCAATTCTTTGTTAAAATAATATTAATAATAATAAAAGCGGTGAAGAGTTAAAACTTGCATATAGGTCCATAATTGTTAAAATCATATAAATAAGCCAAATATGACACTTGAGCGACCGTGCTAGAACCACGGAACTCAGGAATGCCTAACACCTTCTCCCGGGTTAACAGAATTCCTTATCCGGATTTCTGGTTCGCGGACTATTAAATAGAGTCAAACCTTTCCTAGATTCGGGATTCGACCGGTGACTTGGGACACCATAAAACACCCAAGTGGCGACTCTGAATCTCTTGATAAACGAATCCCGTTTTGATTGTCCTTTAATTGGAAAAACTCCCTTTACCACGCCCTTCGCGGGGTGCGGTAGCGCTAAAAGGAGGTGTGACAACCCAGACTAGGAAGTGTTTCTCTTAGGGGTGATGTGTGATCTTCTTAATAGCCTTTGCGTAAGCAGAACTGGGGCATTACACCTGAAAAATTCAAGCTTCCAAGCTTTGATATGAGCCTCGCTTTCGTTCCTGTTTCAAACAAAGAAAACTTGTAAGTTTAAACACCATGGTTGGTTTGTGGCCTTGACTTTGAGGGCTCTTGCTCCTTCACTTGCCATGATGACTTTGATTTCACCTTGAAAGACATTTCTTGCTTATTGACTAACCAATTTCTCTATCACCATTATCACAGAAAATACCTCTGCTACATTCAGACCCAATACCCTCTATCTGTTGCCTTGCTCATGAACTGATATTTACCGAATATTTGCATTTCACATAAATCCCAAAACACGTTGATTGTTACCAACTCAATGCGCATACTGTTCTTTTCTGACTTATCTTGCTTTGATATGATTGCCAGACTTCGCTTTGTGCAATTGGAAAGCCAGTGACAAATTTTGAAGTCATTTCTCAATTGTTTTGACCAAACAGACTCAAAAAGAGGAAGTAAACAAAACAAAAGGAACAAAGTAAAGGACAATGGAAAGAGATGATACCTAACAAGAAAACTACAAAGTAGAAACCTATTAGATATGGACAACAACTCTAATGACCATGACATGCACCTTTTGATTAAGTGGCCTAATCTGTCAAGCAAGTCTAATGTTTAACTCTTGTTGTACCTCCGAGTAGTGAAACTAAGCTTCAATGCTCCTATTATCCTATCTTATTCACGATCCTTATTCGACTTGTAGTGCCTGAAGGGTTTTCACCATCATGTCTCTCTCATTTTGTTCTTTTTCTCAACTCACCATCGCCTTATGGTGCCTGTGAAGGTTTTCACCAAGAAGACTCTCTCATTTTTCTCTTTTTCTTTTATTTACTCTGACTTTGTAGATGACAAGGCCTTGACCATAGTAAAATCATCGTATGTTCCTGGCATGTCTAACTCGTCACTCTCAAAGATTATCTGGGAGGTCTTTTTTGGACTGTAATGTGGCTTTTGGACAGGGTTAGAAAGAAAGAATATCATAAAGGCTCAAAATTACTAAAACAATAAGGTTAATTTATTTACAACTTTTGGAATCCATTTAAAAAACTTTGCCCCAATTTCTGAAACAAGGGAATTTGATTCTTTTTTTTCTTCTTTTTCTTTTTGAGATGGAATTTCTAAGAAAGACTTCCCCGCTCTCGACTTCGTGGGATTATGAAATATTTTATTGGGTATGACCGAACCGTGAGGCTACCTACGTATCATGTGGTGACAAGAATCAGGCCAAACAAACTTCACAAGACTACTTTTTGTTACTAATTTCCTTTTTCTTTTTCTTTCTTTCTTTTTCCCCTTTTTGATTTTATTCTTCTTCTTTTTTTTATCTTTATTTTTCTTTTTTGTTTTTTTTTGAATTTTTCTTTTGGAATGAACCTTTTAAAATAAACCTATGGGGACATAAAATCTTTTTTTTCCGCATAACTCTAACTTGATTCCAAAAGAGGAAAGGTCAAAGAAATTAGTACAAGCTCAAAAGGGTATCAAATGGTATAAGTGTTTGGGTAGCGGAAAGAGGGCCTCCAATCCCTGAAAATGGCAAGTACAATACATGGAACTTGAAATGAAAATTGAAGATCATGCACAATATTTCTTTTGCGGCTTGAGGCTAAAAGTATTTAGCAAGAATGCCCACTGGATCATGTCGTTGGCGGGGCTCAGCAACATCTTTTCTATCAATGGGAGGACTGTCCCTAGCAACTTGTTCGTTCCATCTGAACCAAATTTCCCTAAAACTTTCTTTGGGTTTCTTTTGCGTCTGAGATAGGGAGGAACGGTCTGGGACAATGTCTATATTATACTGAAAGTTTCGCACAAAATCTTGAGCCATGTCATCCCATGTATGCCACTTACCGATATCTTGACGAGCGTGCCATTCCAAAGCTGCCCCAGTCAGGATCTCATTGAAATACGCCATTAACAACTCATCTTTACCGCCAACACTTCTCATTTCACTACAATAACCCCTCAGATGGGATACTGGATCTCCACGCCCCTCATACAAATTGACTTTTGGCATCTTAAACCCCTTCAGCTTTCTAGATATCTCATCTTGCTCCACTGTCTTAGCAGGATTTGCAGTTTCATTGGGAGGCTCAAAATGAAGAGCGTAAGAGTATAGACCCGAGACCTTAAAAATTAGTTCTGCAGCATAGTGTTGGGTATCGGGGATTTTGAGCACAGTCTCGCTAGAGGATTGAGGAAGGGTAGTAGATGGATGAGCTACAAAAACATGAGTGGTCAAAGGAGCGGTATATGAGGTGGTTCTGGGGGGTGGAGTGTGAAAAGGTTATGGGGAGATATCATGGACTTGTGACAGTGGCGGAATGGTGACCAGGCTTTCAGTGTAGTTAGTGGGAAACAATGGTGGAGGGTTTCCAATAATCTAAGCTTGGTATATTTCAACCATCTGTCCTT
The DNA here is from genome assembly GCA_026770625.1 of Nicotiana glauca. Lineage (NCBI taxonomy): Eukaryota > Viridiplantae > Streptophyta > Magnoliopsida > Solanales > Solanaceae > Nicotiana > Nicotiana glauca. The sequence goes on from MU725471.1 coordinate 13,032, forward strand.
TCAACCTCAAGGCCTCTTCTTTCAACTCATATTCTGATTAAACAATTCCCTTAGGTGGATCAATAACCCTTCTGTCTAACTCTTTGCTAGCCATGGCTACCTTGCCCTTTGACCTTGTGTTGTATGGATGAGTTACTTAAGAACCACAAACAACCCAACCTTTTGCTCCATGAAGATATCAAAAGGAACAAAATGGGGTCATCCTGTTAGCGTCAGGGCATTTAACAGCTAAAAATATCATATTGCGTGCAATGCACCTAGCAACAATTAACGGTTCTAGAATGACTTCGAGGGTCATAAGGTCACTTGGCATCATCCCAATTTTGTTCATTTCAATCTTCTCTTTTCTTTCTTTTTTGGCACTTCTTGGCTTGCTCATTTTCCTTCCTCTCTCTTTTTTCTCTAATTATCACTCTTTTCTTTCCTTTTATTTCTCACATCCCATAATTTCACCTCTTTTTTTTCTCTTCTTTTTTTTTCTCATAAAAAAATAATTTGATCGAACCCTATGTAGGTTGATTACGCATCATGACGCCGCATGAATCAGATCTTTGCGTAGTTCGGGAAGATCGGGAATAAAGTTAACAAACCAACGTTCTCTTTTTCTTTTCCTTTCTTTTTTCTTTTTTTACCTTGATGACTACTCTGATGAGAAAAGAGAAATAAAAGAAGCAAACCTTTTTTTTTTGAATTTCCTAGACTTAATATTCTATAACCTATTCTAAACTCAAGCTTAACGAGCCTATATTTTTTCTCCTTTTTTTCTTTTTTGAAACAAATACTCTATGAGAAATTATTAAGGAAAAAAAACCTAGAAGAAAAAATATTTTTTGATCTTTTTTTTAGGAAGGAAATCTGAAGAACGAACCCGAACATATTTTGAATTTTCATTTGATACTCTGAAGAAAAACTTCGTAACGAGAAATGAAAAAGATAAAAATTATTTTTGGATTTCAAATCTTAATTAGCTAAGGAAGAAACTTTAAAGATAAACAAAGGATAAAGTATTTTTTTTCTTTTATGTACAATATCCTAAAGTTCTAAAGAATTTTTTTTTTTCATTAATTTCCCAAAGAAGAACCTCAAAAGAAAGTCTTTTTGGATTTTAAAATTAATATCTTAAAGAAAACCTTTAAAGAATTACTAAAAGAAAATTCTTTTTTTTTTTTGAATTTTTAGTCTTAATATACGAAAGGAAATATAAAAGCAATTTTTATTTTGAATTCTAGACTTTAGTTTCCTAAGGAAAACCACAAAAGATTTTTTTTGAACTTTTAGAGTTGGTATTCTAAAGAAAACATCTAACGTAAATATAAAACAAAAATCTTCTTTTTTTTTGGATTTTTGATTTATAACACATCTTTTTTCAAATACAAAATAGGACATACAATAACAAAAGAGGCAACAAACTGTACAAAACTAGAATGTAAAAGACAACATAAAAAGAAAAGGTCAAAACATAAAAAAGAAAAGAAAATATCCTTTTAATCCACTTCTGAATGAGCAATCCTGACTAAATGGTCCTGGGGATCTTTCATGCTCAAAGTCCGGTAAGTAGATCCATACCCGAATGAGAAAATTGCAACCAATACTATGTGAGATAATAACATTCCCTACTAGACACATGCAAGATATGGTTGTGACTATTTTTCTAAAGTTAACCTATGTTGCTAAAAATGCAAGATTTGGCTAAGACATCGCGAAGCCAAGAACTTAAGACTCACTAGGAAGACCGGACCCTATGTGGGTTGCTTACGTATCACACACCGAAAGACAAGAATCAGGTATGCGTAGTTCGGGCAGATTGGATATGGGCAAGAATTAAAAAAACAACTAATTTAGAAAAAATATATTGCTTGTCTTTTTGTTTTTTGAAAAACGATGAAACATGTAAACTCTTTTTGGATTTTTCCCCTTTTTTGATTTTTTTATTTTCGGAAAATGATGAAAAAATGCAAAATCTTTTTTTTGAATTTTCAAGTTCTTTTTTTTTCTTAAGAAAAATGTGTCAGAAAATATAATTGGGCCCTGCTCACTTTATCCTCACACTTCACCCTTTCTTTTTTTTCTTTTTTTTTTCGCCCTCAATAATTGGGCCCTACGTATCACACCCCGAAAGACAAGAATCAGGTATGCGTAGTTCGGGCAGATTGGATATGGGCAAGAATTAAAAATAAATAATTTAGAAAAAATATATTGCTTGTCTTTTTGTTTTTTGAAAAACGATGAAACATGTAAACTCTTTTTGGATTTTCCCCCTTTTTTTTATTTTTTGATTTTCTGAAAATGATGAAAAAGTGCAAAATCTTTTTTTTGAATTTTCAAGCTCTTTTTTTTTCTTAATAAAAATGTGTCAGAAAACATAATTGGGCCCTGCTCGCTTTATCCTCACACTTCACCCTTTTTTTCATTTTTTTCGCCCTCAATTATCATTGGTCCGCCAATGCAACATGTAGCGCATAGGATGCATCAAGATGATCTGTTATTTTGGGTACACCTATCCTAGACGGACCCAACCCCTGTGTTGAGTCCCCGAAGACAAATGCATGTGATGCAACAACAATTCCTAATAGGGATCTGGCACGAGGCTATGTTATTCTAGGTTTAAGAACCTGGAGTTATTTGTTCTAGACGTGGCTTACCCAAGCGGATAGCTCGAGCCGGGGGAGAGGGGGCAACGTACCGGGAATACAGAAGCTTCACCGGCTTTGCAACTTGTTCGAACCTCGTTCTAAAATTGGGATATGACTCTAACAGAAGAGAAGTCACACGAAGTGCACACTTCCTAGATGATTTAGAAGACTTAGAGAGAAGAGGGTTTCGTAATAATTTATATACAGTTCAATAATATCAAAGCGGTAAAAAAATGGCATTTAGCACATTAGGTTCAAATTGCAAATAAAACCAGATAATAAATAAAGCCAAATATAATAATTATTCTAAGCTCAAATTCTGAACCCTGAACCAGAAGTTCTGGGTTCTTGGGGCTGGAGTTGAAGTTGGGTATATTGGCAAGGCGGACCCTTTGGACCATGTCTTGGCTCTGAAACAACCATGGCAACATCATCGTGTTCCTTCAGACCCAACAAACTTCCTGTGTCATTCTGAATTGCTTATGTTGTTGCTTTTAAAGCGGAATAGCTCATGATCTTGCTTGACTTCAACCCATCTTCTACCATTTCTCCCATTTTTACCACATCATTAAAAGGCCTACCCACAGCCCTGATCAAGGTCATTTAAAACATATCGTAAACCACGCTACATGAAATGCACCCGCGGTTCATGACACATTCTATTTAACCTTGTTGGAAATTAAAATCGGGTCACATGATATGCACACCCGGGTTTGCAACATGTTTATTTTTATTATTCTTATTCCAAATTATAGCAGGGTCACATGAAATGCACATCTGAGCCCCTTTAATCTAATTTGACATAGTTCAGTTGATGAAGAATAACCCAATATCTATATTGTGACAACATCGTGTTCAGCTATAACCAATTTGAGTAAACATACGAATAGATAACTGAATCAACAAATTCAAAAACTATGAAAAAACAACTACACATACAAAGGGACAAACAGATCCTAGACATGAATGCTAGCGTATCCACGATCAAAATGAAATGCAGCAACTAGCCACTAGCTAAAAACCACAAGAATTCAAAGTAAAACAAACTTGTCACATTATTTTAACCATACTGGTGATAGAAGTAACATGCAATTATAAAGGAGTTAATGAACTTACATGGATAGTGAAAATAATTGCTACTACCAAAATAGCATATCCTGCATTGTTCGATGAACACTCACGGTGTAGATGCCTTGCGACAAAAACACAGAAAAATAGTGACGGGTACTATGATAAGAAATAAGGTTATAATCAATGACTTTGCATACAGACCAAAACAAACAGAGCTTTTCCAATTAACGAGAACCTCTGACGTTACAAATTCTGCTTTAATGCAAAATAGCTATGGCCTACGATGACTGGAAACTGAACCGTGTGCGCCAGCGAACCTCAGACTCTGACCTCGAACAGACTCAAATCCAGACCTTAAACTTTTCGGAGTCGGTGATGTTACTTCCACGACGATGACGACACTGTTAGTTTTAAACCCGCCCGACATAGAAGTGAAGATATCAGCTGCTGCTGTGTGCATTCAAAGAAGCAGCAACGGATCCAATGGTTTCTTGGGTGTGGGTGGTCGTGTATGAGTGTTTTCCGGCGGGTTTCGGGCAGTGAGGTCTGGAGGCTTGGGTTGGGGTGAAGGAGATGATATAAGGGGTTGTTTGTTTTGTGTGTGGTTGTTTTATTTTTGTGAAGAAGTTGAACGTCGTATCTCCTCCTCAATAATGGCAGATCTCATGTGTCTTGAAGATGGAGGAAGAACAACGACGGGGAATGGGGGGTCTGGGTTGAGGAAGACGACAAATTTTTGTATATTTTTTATATAAATTTATTAAAGAACATAAACTAAAATATTTTTATAATTTTTATTTTGTGACAAAATAAAGTAAAAAAAGTCAAAGTTGGTTGAAATAGCTAAATATTTTAAACTAAAAATGGGTGAAATTTCGAGGAGCACATGTCTACAGGAGGATGTGACGACCCGACCAGTCGTTTTAAGAATTTACACCCTGATCCCCTATTAATTGCTTTTCCCGTGTTTGTTTTTGCTGTTGTGAGCGGGAGGAATTATTTGGAGTTCCAGAGAGTTTTGGGACACTTAGTCCTTAAATGAGAGCTTAAGTTTTGGTAATTTGACTGTAGTCGGAACAGTGTGAAGACGACCTCAGAATGGAATTCTTATGGTTCCATTAGCTTTGTTGGGTGTTTTCGTGTTTAGGATCCTGTTCTGATTGTGTTTTCGTGGTTTGTAGCTAATCTAGGATTGAAATGCCGAAAGTTGAATTGGTGTTTTGATGTTGTTTTAGGTGTTTTAAAGATTGGTATAAGTTTGGATAGTGGTATATGACTTGTTTGTGCTTTTGGTTAAGGTCCCGGGGGCCTCGGGATGATTTCGGATGGTTAACGGGAAAGTTTGAAAGTTGGAGTTTGTAGCTGAAGTCTTTGGTCTGCTGTCATAACCGCACCTGCAGCTTGGGGACCACAGGTGCGAGACCGTAGAAGCGGTCAAGCAACCGCATAAGCGGTCAAGCAACCGCAGAAGTGGTTTGAGGCAGAAAGGCAATTGACCGCAGATGCGGTCAGGGAATCGCAGAAGCGGCACCACATTTGCGATAAAGTAGTCACGGGTGCGGAAGTCCCCCTTTAATGAAATATCGCAAATGCGTCTAGGACTTCGCATAAGCAGGACCGCAGGTGCGGTCCCAGGACCGCAGCTGCGGTTTTACTGGTTAGAAAAGGGACATAATCGAGGATTTAGTTCAAAACTTGGAAAAATCAAATTTGGAGCTCGGGGTAGGGTGATTCTATGGGGCTTTTGAAGAGAAGATCATTGGGTAACAATTCTAGTTGTATTCCATTAATCTATTGTTAGTTTTATCATTTAATTTCGGATTGGAGATGAAATTTGGGAAAAAATTGGAAGAAAGTTCTTAGACCTAGAATTCGAATTTTGACTGAGAATTTGTCATTGGATTTGGATAATTTTGGTATGCATGAACTCGTGAGAGTATGAGGATTCTGAAAATATAAATTTTACCCGATTTCAAGATGTAGGCCCGATGGGTGTTTTGGTCATTTTACTAATTTCGCGTATTAGCTTAGAATTTTTTTGTAGAATAAGTTACTTGAAGTGTTATTTACATTATGCAATTGAATTGAATAGATTCAGGACATTTGGAGTCGAGTACTCGTGGCAAGAGCGTGGTTTCGGGTTGATTCTCAGCTAGTTCGAGGTAAATGACTTGCCTAACCTTGAGTGGGGGACATTCCCCTTAGGATTGGTATGGTAATAATTGAAATGCCTTGTACATAGGTGACGAGTGCGTACTTGTGCTAATTGTTGAAAATCCTATTTTCACTAAAGTAGCTTTAGTTGTATTTTTCCTTTCCCGCTTATACTACTTGGAGTTTAAGCCTGCTGTTAGCTTAGAGAAACATGTCTAATTGACTTAATTGCTTTATTTGCTTAAACTGCCTTATTTGTATTATTGTGAAGCATGCTAGGTTAGAATTACCTGTTTTACCTTGATGAAGTTAAGTTTAATTGAGTATTCTTTGTATTATTGCTGTGTGTTTTACTTTGGGACTACGGGATGGCATCCCGGGAGATCCCCTGTACGTATTGTTGATTTGAACTGAAGTGCGGGATACCGAGAGATCCCCAACACGTATATTAAGGATACCAAGATTGATACCAAGAGATCCCTAGCATATATTGAGGATACCATGAGATCCCTAGCACATATTGAGGATACTAAGAGATCCCTGGCATATATTGATAATACTACGAGATCCTCGGGATACTAATAGATCCCCGATAATTATCTTTGTGAAGAGTGGTAGTCCTTGTGATTCTTTTATTCTCTGTTTCAGTTGTTGTTATCCTTATTATCCTGTATTAATTCTTATTATTAGCTTTCAACTGTACTTTTTTATCTTATACCTTATATTTCATTTAATCTCAGCAAGGCCCTGACCTTCCTCGTCACTACCCCACCGAGGTTAGGCTTGGCACTTACTGAGTACCGCTGTGGTGTACTCATACCCTTCCCGTGCATGTTTTTCATGTGCAGATCCAGGTACTCTACTCAAACTTACCACACGTGAGACGAGGCGCTTGTAGAGACTCCAAGGTATATCTGCCGCGTCCGCAGACCGAAGGGTCCCTTTCTACTCTCCCTTTAAGTATTAGCCCTTTTGTATTTCTTTTTCTTTGTTAGTTATTCTGGAGTTAGACACTTGTAGACATTCAAAAGATTATGATCATGAAATTCCGGGTTTTGGGAAATGTTATTAGTTTCGAGAGTTGATATTGGGTATGCCGATCGGCATTTTATACACTATTTTATTTCATTATTTTGGTTTTAATTATTTCTTCTGCAATTTGATTTATTTTTCCGCATTGTTAGGCTTACCTAGTGGTAGAGACTAGGTGCCGTCATGCTGGTTCACGGAGGGTGAACCGGCGTCGTAACAGTTGACCCATGACCAGATGGTGTTATATATATATATATATATATATATATATATATATATATATATATATATATATATATATATTGGATATGGAAAAATGTTACGGCGTTATATATGCACCACGACTTGATCAGTTAGTATACGTTGATGACTTTGCCCACAGTGGCCGAGATGATATGATTGGATGCCCTCAGAGGCTCGATGATGTTATGAACACATGTACCTATGCACGACATGACATTTATACGCATATGCATGGCATTATACATATTAATGATTCACAGAGTTATTCAGACATACATGTCCAGTGTTCTACTCCATGTTTCTCTCATGTATATTATTTATTGATTTTTATTGTTTACATACTCGGTACATTATTTGTAGTGACGTCCCTTTTGCCTGGGGACGTTGCGTTTCATGCCCGCAGGTCCCGATAGACAAGCTGAGAGTCCTCCAAGTAGTCTATCAGCTCCGCGGAAGATGTTGGTGCGCTCCATTTGCTTCGGAGTTCCTTATTTGGTTAGTATGATTTAGACATGTATCGATTAGTATGTCGGGGCACTGTCCTGGCCTTATGATGTTTATGTACTCTTAGAGGCTTGTAGACACATGTCATATGTATGAAAGATTGTATGGCCTTGTCGGTCTATGTTCAGTATACTAGTGATTATTTTTGCCTTATAAGCTCGTATGTCATATGTATAAGTCAGTATATCAGGTTGGGTCATTTTGTGTTAAGTGTCCTATCATGTTTTATTCTTGTTACCTCATACGGCCCTTCTGGATCATTTACCCATGTTGATGAAATGAGAAAGATACGTTATGCTGGTACTAGGTTGAGTAAGGGCACCGGGTGCCCGTCGCGGCCCATCGGTTTAGGTCATGACAAGTGGCTTCAACCCTGCATCAGGCTGTGAAGTTTGAATGGAATCATCAATAGGTGATTATTCATGGAGATGGAAGTAACCCCATCTACACCAATCAGATCGTTCCAGCCATGAAAACAGGGAGAAGCTGGGTAGAGAAACATACCATCGCATTGATTGAATCAACGTAATTGCAAAAGACCGATGGTGGAGCAACAAGATAGAAAGCATATTGCTATGGACAGGGTATGAACCTGGCAAAGGTCTCGGAAAAAACCTTCAAGGATCACCAAACACGTACAACCGCAGTGTCATGGCATAACTTTTGGGCTTGGATATGAATATACTTGGAAAGAATACCAGCATCGGTTGCCACCATGGCGTGGTCCTTATTATACACTACAACAACTGGTACCACCTCTGCATCAGACGTTCCATCAAGCTGACATGATATGGGAATCGAGGAAGATGAAGTCTTAGTTGGCATGAGGAAGTTGTTTCTAGATAAAGAAGATATGGACTGCAGTGCAATAGTTGGGGGGGGGGGAGGAAGACGTTACCATTCAGACCATGGAGAAAGGATATATTCTCAAGATCTAGACTGTTGCACCATCCCGGGCCCGTCGAGTTCTTGGGTAGCCTGGAAAATTAGCAAGAATTACTTTAAAAAATAGTTTTGAGCATTTGAGATATTTTCAGTATTTTGTTTTGAAATAATTGCTCGAGTCATTGAGCCGCACTTGTTGACGTTTTTAAGATTTTAATGCATTACTGCTTTTTGTATTGATTATTATTCTTTACATTTTCTTTTTCAGCATTATTATTACCTATCCCTATGAACCTATAATTGTGACATATAATGAGACAACGCAACATAAACATTTATTCAGAGGATCTGGAAGATGATATAATAACCAAGGAAATCGTGAGAGAAGTGGAAAACTTTGAAAACAAACCAAAGTCTAATTTGGAGGAACATAGACTGTTAACTTAGGGGATTCCGAAACGGTCAAGGAAATACGCATAAACATTCACCTATCAACGTTAGAGAAGGAAGAGTACATCAGATTCTCAAAAGAGTGTAAAGATGTCTTTGCATGGTCCTACGGTGATATGATTGGTTTGAGCACATCCATACTGGCTCACAAACTACCCACTAATCCCACATGTCCACCGGTAAAGCGGAAACTCAGAAAGTTCAAGCCGGATATGAGTTTGAAGATGAAAGAAGAGGTCACCAAGCAAATCAATTCCAAGGTTATTTGAGTGGTCGAATACTCGACTTGGTTGGCCAACATTGTGCCAGTTCCGAAAAAATACGGGAAAGTTAGAGTATGTGTTGATTACCGAGATTTAAATAGAGTAAGTCCTAAAGATGATTTCCCATTGCCTAACATACACATATTGATTGGCAACTGTGCCATGCATGAACTCTAATACTTTATGGATTGCTTTGCATGATACCATCAGATCTGGATGGATGAAAAGGATGCTGAAAATATAGCCTTCATCACACAGTGGGGCTATACTATTACAAAATGATGTCGTTTGGTCTAAAGAACGCTGGAGCCACCTACAGGACATCCATGACAACCATTTTCCATGACATGATGCACAAGGAAATAGAGGTGTACATATAAGATGTTATCATCAAATCTAAAGGAGTGCAGATAACATAGCAGACATGAAGAAATTCATTAATCGGCTTTGAAGGTACAATCAAAAACTAAATCCTTCAAACTGTGCTATCGTAGTCCCTGCTGGAAAATTCTTAGTATTCATTGTCAGTCGCCGAGGATTGAGTTAGACCCATCAAAAGTCAAAGCTATCTAGGACTTTCCACCTCCGAAGAATAAGAAAGATGTGATGAGGTTTTTAGGGCATCTCAATTACATCAGACACTTCATAGAACAATCAACCGTGATATGTGAGACGATCTTCAGGATGTTGAGGAAAGATGCTGTAACAAGCTGGATTGAAGAATGCCAGAAAGCCTTCGACAAAATCAAGGAGTATTTATCTAAACCACCTGTTCTGGTCTCACCATAACTAGGAAGAGCTATGCTACTTTATTTGTTTGTATTGAACAAAGCCTTTGTTGTATTCTGGACAACATGATAAAACTGGAAGAAAAGAGCAGGCGATATATTATTTGAGCAAGAAATTCATGCCTTATGAATCCCGAAACTCTCTGCTGGAATGTACCTACCGTGCTTTGACATGGATAGCTCTGAAGTTGAGGCATTAGTTCTGTGCATACACCACATATCTCATATAAGGATGGAACCGCTAAAATACATCTTTCAAAAACCCATGCCAACGGGCAAGTTAGAAAATTGGAAAATATTATTAAGCGAGTTCGACATCATCTACATAACTCAGAAAATAGTCAAAGGGAAAGCATTGGCAGATCATCTGGTAGAGAATCTTGTATACGGAGAATATGAACCATTAAAAACGTATTTTTCAGATGAGGAGGTATCATTTGTAGGAGAATATATCATCGAGGCATATGATGGTTGGAGAATGTTCTTCCACGGAGCTGCAAACTTGAAACAAGTGGGTATTAGAGCTATCTTAGTATTATAAACCGGCCAACACTATCCAGTATCCACAAGACACAGGTTTCCATGCACCAACAATATGGCTAAATATGAGGCTTGCATCTTGGGGCTTAGGTTGGGCATTAACATGAATATCCAAGAGCTGCTGGTAATCGGAGACTCAGATCTTTTGGTGCACCAGGTTCTAGGGGAATAGGGTACAAAGAACACCAAAATATTGCCATATTCGCACTATGTACAAGAGCTGATCAAGAGGTTCACAAAGATAGAATTCAAACATGTTCTGAGGATCCAGAATGAGTTTGCAGATGCGTTAGCCACTTTGTCTTCCATGATACAACACCAAGACAAGAATTTCATTGATCCTATCCCAATAGGAAACCATAAGCAACTGGCTTATTGTGCTCATATTGAAAAAAAGATTGATGAAAATTCGTAGGTCCATGACATCAAGAAATAATTGGAAAATGGAGAATACCTAGAGGATGCTACACATACTCAAAAGCGCACGCTTCGAAGATTAGCCAATTGTTTCTTTCAAAGTGGGGGAATTATGTATAAAAGGACTCCAGACCTTGGATTACTATGGTATGTCAACACCAAGGAGGTATCCAGATTACTTGAAGAAGTACATGCTGGAACTTGCGGACCGCACATGAATGGTTTCATTCTAGCCAAGAAGATACTAAGAGTGGGGTATTTCTGGATGACTATGGAAACAGACTGCATCAAATATGTTCAGAAGTGTCACTAATGCCAGATACATGCTGACATGATATGAGTACCACCCAATGAACTCAATACAACAAGTTCACCCTGGCCTTTCTCCGCTTGGGGTATAGATGTCATCGGCCCAATCGAAACTGCTGCTTCAAACAGGCATAGGTTCATTCTGGTGGCCATATACTAGTTCACAAATTGGGTTGAAGCTGCATCTTATAGAGTTGTAACTAAGAAGGTCGTAGCGGATTTTATTCAGGACCACATTGTTTGTTGTTTTGGAGTACTAGAGTCAATAATCACTAACAATGCTGCCAATCTCAACAGTGATCCAATGAAGGTCATGTGTGAGACATTCAAGATCAAGCATAAGAACTCCACAACATACATGCCACAAATGAACAGAGCCGTAGAAGGAGCCAACAAGAACATCAAGAAAATATTAAGGAAAATGGTAGACAATGACATATAGTGGCACGAGAATCTCCCATTTTCTTTGCTTGGATATCGTACCACAGTTCGCACATCAACTAGGGCAACTCCCTACCTACTAGTCTATGGTACCGAAGCAGTTATTCCTACCAACGTAGAAATCCTTTCTCTAAGAATCATACAAGAAGCTAAGCTCAGCGATGCAGAATGGGTACAATGCCACTATGAATAAATATCTCTCATTGATGGAAAGAGAATGAATGCGGTATGTCACGGTCAACTCTACCAGAACAGAATGATAATATCTTTAACAAAAAGGTCAGGTCAAGGCAATTCATACTAGGGCAATTGGTGCTAAAGTAAATTTTGCCACATCAAGATGAAGCCAAGGGGAAGTTCTCATCCAACTGGAAAGGTCCCTACATGGTTCATTGAGTACTAACAGGAGGAGCACTTATACTTACGGAAATGGATGGAGAGTTTTGGCCAAAACCTATCAATTCAGACGCAGTTAAGAGATACAATGTTTAAGATTGTTTGCATTTTTTCATTTGATGTAACTAAAATACGCTTGACCTGATTCGCATTTAAGAAGGAATACATAGGCAGCCCTATGGGTTCGGTCACATCTTAATAAAATCTTCATTTTCCCATGATCAGAAACCGGAGCAAAATTGCAAGTTCGTCCAACTTCATCACATATAGAACAACCAAAGAACGTGTTGTCAGGAGTATGCACTTAAACTAGGGCAGAATTTTGAGGATGACTCTCAAAATTCTAAACTAACGAAGTTGCAATGTCTCTAAAATACGTCACAATCACCGGTTCATCTAAATTCTTTAATCTCACGCACTATCATATATTTCAAACAACTCTATTTCTACAAATGATTTGTCAAAGGCATACATGTTTTTTTTTAAAACATTGTCTCTATTGCAACCAGATGTTACCCAGGGTGACTCAAGCAAGACCTCCAGACATGAGTAAAGGCGAAGCAAGGAATCGAGAGCACGAACAAACCATCCCCTACAAAAATCATAATTTTTCTTTGAATTCAGGCACAACGAACACAACAGGAATATTCGCAAATATATACACACAGCAAAATCACTATCTTCATAATGACAAGGTTGCCAAATGCAACATCAAGCTAAGAAATACGTTACTCTCTCACAACTATCCTTTGCTTTTCTCGCATAAGGCTAAGCACTACCTTTCCTTGCATGAGACTAAACATTGTCTCCATTTCCTGCATGAGGCTAAGCATTGTCTCCATAATTGCATAAGGTTAAACATTGCCTTTCCTTACATGAGACTAAGCATTGTCTCAATTTCTTGCATGAGGCTAAACATTGCCTCTGTAATTGCATAAGGCTAAGCATTTCCTTTCCTTGCATGAGGCTAAGCATTACCTCCGTAATTGCATGAGACTAAGCATTGTCTCCTTTCCTTACATGCGACTAAACACTATTTTCACTATATTGCATAAGGCTAAGCACTGTCTTCTTTGCATGAGACTAAGAACTGTCTCCCTTCCTTTACATGAGACTAAGCATTATCTTCATTCCTTGCATGAGACTAAACACCGTCTTAACTACGCTGCATAAGGCTAAGCACTGCCTTCTTTGCATTAGACTAAGCATTTTCTCCCTTCTTTCGTATGAGACTAAGCATTGTCTCCATTCCTTGAATGAGACTCCGCTACACTACATAAGGCTGATCGCTATCCCCTTTATTCACATAGGTCTAAGCATTGCCCTCATCTCATACAAGACTAAGCCTCATCTTATCTCGACCTCGCATATGACTAAGCATCATATCTTTGTATTTCATAGGCTGAAATATTGCCATTTTGTTCGAAGGCATCATAGTCCGAAAGCACCATCCTCATACCCGGAAGACACCATTCCATGGCCTGAGGAACTCTCAAATTTACACATCATTATTCAAAGGCAGTCCAAAGGCATCACCCTCATGGCCCAATGACATCATCTTATGGACTGTGAATCCCTTATCATACGCTTCATTGCCAGGACGTCATGGTCTAAGGACATCATCCTTATCGTCCAAAGAAAACCTTCATAGTACAAAGAGAATTTGAATCATGTTTAAATTGTCACAGTAACCCATATATATTCACATGCACCTTATTTTCAGTTTTGCAGGTAATTCGGGAGGTAACCGTTCTACAAACGGGAGCAATCTTCACTCCGGTTTCCATTCACAATGTTCACGTCCTTTGACGTAACTAACTATCAGCAATTGACTACCTTTTACTCTATGACCGTTTGAATATCTACCTCATACATCCATAACGTCCAAAATTTGCATTCATGACTTTACCTAAAATCATTTGTTACTTACAACACTACGCTACCCAAAGAAATATCTTCAGAATAATACGACTATTTTTATAACAACTCCGTCGATTTTGCTTGACGTTGGTTCCAAAACTACACACGAACTGATTCCCGTAGCACTAGGGATATGTAGGCAACTCAGGAATCCGGGTTTCGGCCCTCAGTTTTCAATCACATAATTCTCCACTCAATTCGGCCAAAATTGGTCATCATTTTCTTTACCCGACAACAGTTTCATTATTCTCGGGTAAAGAGGGGCAGCTATTGATACCCAATTTTGTCCTCACATTCTTTCAAATAGTAAATAGTATTTGATTTACATGATTTATACAAGTATTCTCATAATTTCCTGCAATTTTTAGAGTTTTGAAATAATTTTTTTGCATTTTTTATTACTTGATTATCTATTAATTATCCTTTGAATTATTATGAAATGGCATAATCATCTAAATTTATTATTTGTATCTACATATAGGTTTCATAATATCTTATCTTATTTTTACATAATTATATTAGTATTTTTAGGCTATTTACATAATTTTGCGATAATAGCCTATTTGCTATGCATAATTACATTTTTCATATTTATTTTTTGCCAAAATAGCACTTTTTATATTTTTGTAATATTAAATTGTTATTTTCAATCACTTTATTGCACAAGTGATATTTTTGTCACGCCCCGAACCTGGGTGCGAGACCGGCACCCGGTGTCGCATCTATCCTTGCGTACCAACTTGCGACTAAGAAACTCTGAACATGTGATGTCCTACTTTGGCCATGGGTCACATTGAAAGACAATTACAAATGGTGACTTAATATCAATATAAAGCTGGTCCGACAAGGCTGTCATAACTACTACAACTGGCAAACCAACAAAATATACATAAAAGGCCTATCGGCCTAACATACTGCACTAACTGATAGGATATATCTACAAGCCTCTACTGGTGGATATACTGTGATCGGAACAACTCCCTTACCTACTTATAACATGTATACATATATACACAAGATGTACAAAAAGATCTAGACCCGACTCCGAAAGGCATGGAGATTACCGATCAAGCTGAACTCAGGCAACACTTAATGAGGATGTCTACCCGTCTGTTTGTCTGAACCTGCACGCATGAAATGCAGCGCCCCCAGAACAGGGACGTCAGTACGAAATAATGTACCGAGTATGTAAGGAAATATATGAAAGTTGAAACTGAACTGATAATATAATAAGTAAAAGCAACTGGAAGTCAAAGATCATGATATGCTTATCTGCTGATACTGACTCAGCTCTCTCAATATAGTAAGTAAAATAGTTGTCCGATCCCGTAAGGCGCTCTCTCTATCTCTATCTCTATATATGTGTGTGTGTGTGTGTGTGTGTGCGTGTGTGTGTGTGTGTTTTCTGCCATAGTCGGCTCGCTCATAGGCGGTCGGCCATACTAGTCTTTGTATCTCGACCAACTGGGGTCGCTCATAGGCGCTCAGACATAGTAGACTCGATATATACTTACATCTGATCAGAGGTTGCCCAATAGGGACCTACCCATCGATTATTACTCGATGGTAATGAAATACTGTAATACTTTATATATAGACTTTCTGCTCTCTTGACAGAACAAAGAAATACTCAAATGAATATGAAGTCCCGATAAAGATAATATTGTAACTTGCGAGACTAGCAAAACATACATAAATTTCGGGATTTGAATTTTTCTTTATGCCTCGTTATCAAACTCGCGTAATTACGAGATCATGCAAAATGAAGCAATGACTTAGCCTTAACATACATGGGTCGATTCTCTTGACAACCCCTCTAGCCATATGATATTCTTGAGAAAAATTACACCGTACTTCCTTAGAATCGCAAAATCTCACGCTACATCTACGATCATTGTAACTCACATATGCAA
Source organism: Nicotiana glauca (assembly GCA_026770625.1). Taxonomy (NCBI): domain Eukaryota; kingdom Viridiplantae; phylum Streptophyta; class Magnoliopsida; order Solanales; family Solanaceae; genus Nicotiana; species Nicotiana glauca. Next base: position 28,991 of record MU725471.1, read on the forward strand.
TCACTCTGAAAGGTGATGTTGTATCTTCTAATCTTAAGGGGGAATAGGCAAATATTAGCTTGTATTGCTAAAGTGCATTTATTGGTGTATATCACGTTCTGAAGGCTTTAAAGAATGTTAAGTGCATATCTTTGTGTAAATCACTTACAGAAGGCTTTAAAGAATGTTAAAGTGCATATCTTTGTATAAATCACTTTCAGAAAGCTTTAAAGAATGCTAAAGTGAATACATATATGCTTAAGCACGTTCAGAAGGCTTTAAAGAATATAAACCTCGTTGTGTACTAATATGACACATTTTCACTCAAATGCAAGAGTCATCATATGTATCTCCATGTGGCTGCCACGTTTGGATTATTAATCTTATCTAAAGACTTTAATTAATCAACCACTAATTATTAATTAACTAGTTAATTCCCCCATTATCAAATAATTCACATGATTCAGGATTATGTCAAATTACTTAAAGTACTACTTACTTTTAACACACATTTTACACCTTACTATTATGGTCATATGGTACATTGTATGACACTAGTCCATAAATATCGAGTATTTTAGTTCGGGCCGTATTTACCCAAAATTATCAAAAATTTGACGAAATTCATTTTCTTTGATTTGCTCCACCTCTCACCTTCACGAATTTACTTATCACTTGTTTGAAATAATACAATACTTATAATCTCCAAATAATCTTGTCCTTGAACTGAGGTCAATTATCTTATGACAATTTCACGTATAATACTACAGGGTGTAACATCGTCGTAATATAATACTGCGAAGCGTACAATCATCGTAATATAACACTGAAAGGCGTAATATCGACGTAATATTGCGGGGCGTAAAATCATTCCCCCCTTTGGAACATTCGTCCTCGAATGTTGACTGATGCTCTTATCATCTTCATAACTTATAGCTCTTTTGAATTCCTTTATACTCTCCTTTCCATTTAGGTAATTGTTTTATGAATAAATCCAAAGGCTAGGGCATTCCCCCTTTAGGCCTCTTACTCATGCCACGACTTGTGGCTGGAATCCTTCCAATCTTATAACTTTTGCTTCCTTCTTTCGTGTAGCCTCTATGACAAAGACTTTATGAGTGTGATTATGCGACTCTTCTCTCCTTTTTGCTCCAGCTTCTAGCCAATTCCTAGGCCTTACTTTGCAAACATATACAGATCTTGATAAAATGTCCCTCTAGGCATCTGTAGGTATACTGAAGTCCTTCCCTCGGTACTTTATCGAACTTGCAAATATTTTTATACTTTATTTCATAGATCTGTTTATCCATCTGTATGAATTTATTGCATCTAGGTAGATCATACTATACCATAACTCTTATTTTGATTTCTCATTACTGAGATCTTTTACCAAACTCCAGGTTACTCTCGTGCTTATCCTATATGTATAAATCTAAGTCCTTTAATGCTTCCTTATTACTGTTCATCTAAAGGATATAATCCTTATGCTTTCATACGTTGGAACTTTATCCATCTTCTGTTAATTCACCTCAATATTTGTCAACAATATATTTCAAATAACTTTAAACCTCTTACGTAATCACTTGGGCTCACGTTGTATCGAGGAACATCTGGAATAATTTCCATAACTATATTTCATAACATACCAATGCGATTCACCTTACGTGGGTGTTTTAATCCTGTACAATTCATGAAATCCTCTTCAAGTTATTACTCAATAGAAGGCTCAAACATCATCCTTTATTTACCACAATTTCACCAGCATTCTATTATCAGGTCAACATTTCATCTCTTCTAAATGCTACTAGTCTTAGATTCTTTTGAGTTCATTCAGGCTATATTGATCTTTCTACAACTTAGAGAAACCATCAGCGTTTTTGATTTCATGGGCTTAACCCTAAGGACTTGTAACGACCCGACTGGTCGTTTTGAGCCCTAGCGCGTCGTTCAGCAGTCTGAGGCCATGAGTAGTTTCATTTTAGGTATTATGACTTATACACGTGGTTGGAATTGAGTTTCAGGAAGTTCGGAGTTGATTTGGGAAGAGAATTCTCATTTCAGAAGCTTAAAGTTGAAAGAATTAACTAGGATTGGATTTTTGAGTAAACAACCTCCGAATCGGGATTTGAAGGTTCCAGTAGGTTCGTATGATAATTTCGGACTTGGGCGTATGCCCGGATTGGGTTGTGGATGACTCGGGAGCATTTTGGCGCCCATTGTGGAAGTTAGCATTTTGGAAGAAATTTCATAAGTTTGGCTTGAAGTGCATTTTAGGGTTATCTATATCCGTTTGGAATTCCAAGTCTAGGAGTAGCTCCGTATGGTGATTATGAAGTTGGGAGCGCGATCGAAAGTGAATTCGAAGGTCCATAGGTCATTTTGGAGTCATTTGGTCAAAGATAGAAATTTGAAGGTTTTTGAGAAGTTTGACCGGAATTGGACATTTTGATATCGGGGTCGGAATTCGATTCCGGAAGTTGGAGTAGGTCCTTAATGTCGAATATGACTTGTGTGCAAAATTTGAGGTCAATCGGACGTGATTTGACGGGTTTCGGCATCGAATATAGAAGTTTTAAATTTCAAAGTTCATAAAGCTCGAATTGGAGTGTGATTTATGATTTCGATGTGATTTGAGGCCTCAAGCAGGTCCGTGTTATGTTATGGGACTGGTTTGTGTGATTGGATGGGGCCCCGGGGGGCCCGGGTGTATTTTGGGGTGGTTTCACATCATTTCGGGCTATTTTGAAATATCTGGTGCTGGTATCTGGTGTTGTTCTTCGCATTCGCGAAGAAGGATTTGGCTTCAGGGACTATGTTCTTCGCGTTCGTGAAGAAGGAAATCTCTGTTGCATAGGTCTGACTTCGGAGGCTTATATCTCTCAATCTACAATGAATTTTGAGATGATTTGAAAATGAAACTTATAGCTCATTGAATCTAGATTCCAGAAACACATTATAATAGTAATTTGGAGATATGAAGAAAACGTTATGGCTATTATCCTAGAGGCTGTCCGAGAAGAATTTGGAAAATGATTTTGGGAAATTTTGTTCATCACGTTCGCGAAGAGTAAAATTTGAACTTGCACATTATGTTCTTTGCATTTGCGAGTGTGTATCACGTTCGCGTTGAGTAAATTTTGAACTTGAACATTTTGTTCTTCGCGTTCGCAAGAGGGCCTTGCGTTCGCGAAGAAGGAAATATCTGGGCAGAATTTTTAAGTTGAAAATCGAGGGTTTTGAGTTCATATCACAAAATTGGCATGGGGAGCTCGGTAGGAGGCAAATTTCGGAGAGATTTTTGAAGAGAGTTTGCGGGTAATAATTTTTAACTCCTTTTTGCTTGTAACCCATTAATCTAAACATTAATTCATCCTTTAATTTCGGAAATTGTATGAAAATTGGGAAAAAGTTCTTAGACCAAGAAATTGAGTTTTGATTGGGAATTTGACATCAGATTTAGATAATTTTCATATGGTTGGACTCGTGAGAGTACGAGGTTTTTGAAAACGTAATTTTTTCCCGATTCCGAGACGCATGCCTGAGGAGCGTTTTGGTCATTTTACCTAATTTCACGTCTTAGCTTTGAATTAAATAGTAGAATCAGTTGTTTGAGATGTTAGTTACGATATTTAATTTAATTGAATAGATTTGGGCCATTTGGAGTCAGATACGCGTGGAAAGGGCGTGATTTCTAGTTGACTTTGAGCCGATTCGAGGTTATTGGCTTGCCTAACCTTGTGTGGGGGACCTTCCCCTTAGGATATGATATTTGATAATTAAAATGCCTTGTACGTGAGGTGATGAGCGCGTACTTGAGCTAATTGTTGAAAACCCGATTTTACTTTAAGTATTTAAACTGAGTTCTTTTCTCTCCTGTTTTATTCTACTTGCAAATTTAGCCTGTTGTTAGTTAGAAAAGCATGCCTAGTTGACTTAATTGCCTATTTGCTTAAAA
>MU725471.1:35192-88925 GCA_026770625.1 Nicotiana glauca
TTTGGGACTATGAGACGGTATCCTGAGAGTTTCCCCTGCATATATATATTGATTTGGTCTATAGTGCGGGAAACCAAGAGATCCTCGGCATATATAATCGGGATACTAAGAGATCCCTATCATAAATTGAGGATACCAAGAGATCCCTAGAATATATTGAGGATACCAAGAGATCCTCAAGATACCAAGAGATCCCTAGCATATATTGAGGATACCAAGAGATCCTCGGGATACCAAGAGATCCCTAGCATATATTGAGGATATCAAGAGATCCCTAGCATCTATTGAGGATACCAAGAGATCCCTAGCATAAATTGAGGATACCAAGAGATCCTCGGGATACCAAGAGATCCTCGGAATAGTGAGAGATCCCCAGTTATTTTCCTTGTGATCGTTTTAGACTCTATTTCGATTATTGCACTTTCTCGTATAAAATTTTTATTGTTAGCTTACCAGTGAATTTCTTATCTTATCCTGTTATATCTTATATTTTATCTTATCTCAGTAGGGCCCTGACCTTTCTCGTCACTACTCAACCGAGGTTAGGCTTTGCACTTACTGAGTACCGTTGTGGTGTACTCATGCCCTTTCTGCGTATGTTTTTCATATGCAGATCCAAGTACTTCTATCCAGTCCTATCACCCTTGAGGCGAGGCGACTGCTCTAGCGACTCCGAGGTATATCTGTCGTGACCGCAAACAGAGGAGTCTCTTTCTATTCCTGCATTAGTATTTAGCCCGTCTGTATTCTATATTCTTGTTAGACATTCCAGATTTAGAGCTATATAGAATTTCTTAGCTTGTGATTCATAGGTTTTCGGGTTTTGGGAGTATATATTAGTTTATAGAAGTTAAGTATTGTACATACCGAGCGACATTTTATATATCGCTTATTTCGATTATTTATGGTTGTTGATTATTTCGTCTGGATATTTTACTTATGTTTCGCATTGTTAGGCTTACCTAGTCGTAGAGACTAGGTGCCGTCACGACAGTTCACGGAGGGTGAACTGGGGTCGTGACAAGTTGGTATCACAACTCTAGGTTCATAGGAGCCATGGATCACAAGCCGGTTTATTAGAGTCTCGGTGACCGGTACAGAGACGTCTGTGCTTATCTACGAGAGGCTATGTAACAGTTAGGAAAATTTCCACTTTTTGATTTCCTCATTGTGCGACTTGATTCCTTGAGGCTTATGCCCTTGTTTCCTTCCTACTCAATCTTACTCGACATGAACCGCCTGTTATAAATCGAGAATTGAAGAATTATAATGGTACTGCAGACGTGGTACGGGATGTTCCTACTCAGTGCACAATTCAGAGATATGATATCTCACTTTCGATAGAGGAGAAGCAATTGACCTATGAACGTCCATATTTGGGGTGATGGCATAACGAGACTTGATAATTTTGAGCGTGGTAGGATTTCTATCTATGATGTAGTGTCTTTGTCCCCATTGAATGTACTAAGTTTGCCGGTGTTATAATCTTCCACAATTCTCCTTGGGAGCAGTAAATGGTGAGATAGTATTGAAGAAGCGACTGTCAAAGATCGCGTGGTGCGGCGGTTCAGGATTGAATCGGTGTTTCTAATGTCGCCGTCTCGAGAAAGATGATCTTGAGAAAGGTTTAAAATTAGAAGCGATGGTGGGTACAAGTGCTACGAAGATATATTTTATTTAAGGCAGTAGCTGAATAGCAAAGGATGAGAAAGGACATGTGGGGAGTGTTAGGCGGTGGCTAAAATTTCAAGAAGGCCGAGTATAAGAGGCCAAGGTCGAGTAGTCGACAAAAGGGGTGAGTTTCACCAAAGTGGGAGAGTTTGGAGTGATTTGGGAATTTTAGTGATTGGTGATCTCGGCCTACGAATTAATTTGAAGTATGGGCTATTATGCAGCAGGACATTTGATATAACGGGAAGGAGTTGCTTGAAATGAGGAAGGGTACTACCTAACTTTGAATTGGAAAGATGTTGTCGCACATTTAGTTGGTGTCTACAAGGAGTGAATGGACTTGTGCCGCAAAGAGATCGGTTATGTGAATGTGGTTGATGATTCAGAGTATGAAAGGTGTTTTGCAGGAAGATTCCAAGAATTTCTTTTCTGTCAATTGCGCATGGTTATATCAATAAGAGATAAGGAATCCTGGAAAAATTCAGAGTTGTGTAATACTAGCCTCAAGCTAAGTGGGAGAGTCCCACCACCTACGATTGGATTGTATGCTATTGGTAAGTTATTTCAGCCACGGAAAAGAGCGCAAGTGTAAATTTGAGCAAGGAATTGTTAAAGGTATGCTATGGTTGGCCGTATTGGCTCATGCTTAGACTTGGGGTGTTTTGTTGAGAGGGTATTCATGTGCTAGAAGATTCATGGAGTGGATTATATTTGGGGCCTAGTCAGAGCGGGTGGCTCTCAACAACGTTCCTAGTAAATTCAAAAGATAAAGTGTGATGCCTAATGATTTCGAGCCTATAAGTGCAATTGAGAATCAAGCTTTTGTAGCAACTTATGAGTGGAGGCTCAGAATGTTCTATGATGTTCTGACTTGCAGTGTAGCTCTTGAGAGGAAAATGAGAAGAGACTTCGGATTCGTAGAAGGACTAGAAGAATGGGCATATCAGTTGAGGGTGTGAATGTGCGCGCATGGAAGGTATGAAATGGATCGTGCGATTTGGGACAGCATGGTCTAGTGATTCAAGGTCACTCGGGATGAGTGCAGATGGAGTATGTTATGTGTTGAATGGAGTTAGTATTATTTCTAAGGCAATCAAGGATAAATTGGAAGAAGGTAGATTGATTAGCCATAGTTGAATTGGCATATTGGTGTTAGTGATCAGTTCCTTCAGTGTGATCAAGTTATGCAAGTGATTTATGATGGTACGTGTGAGGCTTGTCGGCCGCCGTAATTGATGTTATTCAGAGGTATACTACCGTTATGGCCTATTATGTGTGGGCGGGTCCCGAAAGGGTTGTGGTGGATTAGATTACTACTTAAGGATTTGAATGTTCTACGGTTATGAGGATTCACCTGTGTGTTGCTATGGTTCTCCTAAAGTGAGTTAAGTGACGTTTTTAGATAATGGAGTGTTAATCTATTAGTGGTTCTGGAGTTATGATGAAGAGTCGTGTTCTATTGTATATTGTCACATTGGATGCAGTAAGTGATATGGAATTTAAAGTGAGGATCAAGGTTGCAGTTCGGTGTCGACAAGGATGTCACGAGCTCGGATGAGCAGGAAAGAGTTTGGATGTTTGGAGTAAGTTGGTATTGTCTTCAGCGTCACCTGAGATCGGTGTTTTGTGAAAGAAGCTTTGCATCCTGGATAAGGATTTTTTATCACTTTTCAGCTTAGTGTGACCGATGGTTTGGGCGTTTAGACCTGTTATTTGTTATGGAAGGTTGGGGGAGCGTATCGCACGGGAAGGTCGTATAAGTGTGTCATGTGGTCACTTGATTGATTGAAGATTTAAACCAAGTATGAAGATTATGGTAATATCGTCAATTTTAGAATTGATGCCTGGAGGGCACATGGCTTACTAAGTTGTGGACGGTGGATGGGTTCAAATGTGAATATGGGCTCTATATCAAGCCAAACGTGTTCATTTTCGTAATGTGCTCCTTATGGGGGAGTAGTCAGGGTGTAATTTCATTGTCAGATATTTCATGCAGCGATTCATTATGCCGTGTAGTTGTGGGACAACTTGAGAAATTGCTTATGTGTTGAGGATCCGCGTAAAAATGATGTTATATGAGAAAATTGGCTCTTGAGATTCACATTGTATATCGCACCTCAGTTGTGCTTGAGTTTTATAGCTTATAGCGCTATATGTTCCCCCAGGGATGTTATTATGCACTTAGCATGCTTATGACCGATATTCAGTATTTTATTGTAATAAGCAAATATAGCTCGATGTGCATCTCCTTATGTGAGATCTATGAGTGGATCGGGTGGCACACCGCCATGGGTATGTTATTTGGATCGGGTTGCACGCCGCAACAGTGTGATGTTGAGTATAGTTTTCTATATGCTATTTTTGTATGCCTTGCTTCCTATTTTCTCAGGAAAGTTCTTATTAGTGCATGAGTCAGGTAATACCTTCTAGAGTTTGTTTTCCTTTTGTATAGCGTTCGAATTGGAGGCCTATTGGCACATTGTGGCATCATATGAGACTTTTGATTATGTCTGGGGTGGCTTATTGCCTGAGCAGTTCGTATTGGATGAGACGAGATCATTGAATTCGAGATCAGTGCAATCTGAGTATATGAAGTATATTAAGGAGCTAAGACCAATGTTTGGTTCAGAATGAGGTGATAGTTCTTGCCAGGAGTATAGACCCAATGAATTGTTGTTTCGGCAACGGTTATGAATTTCTATACATCTCTTCCGTCATGGCGGTATTGTAAGAATTAGAGCAAGACATATGTAAGTCATGAGGTGCAATGAGGGCATCAGATTCGTGGAATTTTGACTAATTTGATCAGAGGATGTTATTGTGGTTCTGTGAGTAAAGTGGTGCAAGTTGTGAATTCAGCTAAGGTATGCAGTCGTGTTTGGGGCTGTATGTAATTATTGATACGGGGAGCGTATGTTGGAAACAGGTCGGGCATAGAATTTCGGATGTTGGAATTAGGCTCTAAGGCTTATTTGCTTAAATAAAGGGAATTTCTTCAGAATTGATCGAGCTAATGTGCACAACTGAGTTGTGGTAGAACGGGAAGGTGCATTAGGTGTTAAACAATGATTTCAGACTACTTCAGTGTAGTTCTCAGCGCGTTCGAGGACGAATGTATGCTTAAGTGGGAGAGAATGTAACGACCCGACCGGTCGTTTTGAGCCCTAGCGCATTGTTCAGCAGTCTGAGGCCATGCTCAGCTTCATTTCAGGTATTATGACTTATATGCGTGGTGAGAATTGAGTTTCAGGAAGTTCGGAGTTGATTTGGGAAGAGAATTCTCATTTCGGAAGCTTAAAGTTGAAAGAATTAACTAGGATTTGATTTTTGAGTAAACAACCTCAGAATCGGGATCTAAAGGTTCCAGCAAGTTCGTATGATGATTTCGGACTTGGGCGTATGCTCGGATCGGGTTGTGGATGACCCGCGAGCATTTTGGCGCCCACTGTGGAAGTTAGCATTTTGGAAGAAATTTCATAAGTTTGGCTTAAAGTGAATTTTAGGGTTATCTATGTCCGTTTGGAATTCCGAGTCTGGGAGTAGCTCCGTATGGTGATTCTGGAGTTGGGAGCGCGATCGGAAGTGAATTCAAAGGTCCGTAGGTCATTTTGGAGTCATTTGGCTAAAGATAGAAATTTGAAGGTTTTTGAGAAGTTTGACCGGAAGTGGACTTCTTGATATCGGGATCGGAATCCAATTCTGAAAGTTGGAGTAGGTCCGTAATGTCGAATATGACTTGTGTGTAAAATTTGAGGTCAATCGGACGTGATTTGACGGGTTTCAGCTTCGAATATAAAAGTTTAAAATTTCAAAGTTCATAAATCTTGAATTGGAGTGTGATTTATGATTTCGATGTTGTTTGATGTGATTTGAGGCCTGAAGCATGTCTGCGTTATGTTATGAGACTGGTTTGTGTGATTGGATGGGGCCCCGGGACTCAGGTGTGTTTCGGGGTGGTTTCGGATCATTTCGGGCTGTTTTGAAATAATTGGTGCAGGTATCTGGTGTTGTTCTTCGCGTTCGCGAGGAAGGATTTGGCTTCAGGGACTCTGTTCCTCGCGTTCGCGAAGAAGGAAATCTCTGCTGCACAGGTCTGACTTCAGAGGCTCATATCTCTCAATCTCCAATGCATTTGGAGATGATTAAAAAACAAAAGTTGTAGATCTTTGAATTTTATTTCCAGAAACATATTATAATAATTATTTGGAGATATGAAGAAAAAGTTATGGCCATTATCCTAGAGGCTGTCCGAGAAGAGTTTGGAAAATAATTTTTGGGAAATTTTGTTCATCGCGTTCACGAGAGGTCCATGCATTCGCGAAGAGTAAATTTTGAACTTGCACATTATGTACTTCGCGTTCGCGAGTGTGTATCGCGTTCGCGTTGAGTAAATTTTGAACTTGAACATTTTGTTCTTCGCGTTCGCGAAGAAGGAAATATCTGGGCAAAATTTTTAAGTTGAAAATCGAGGGTTTTGAGTTCATATCACAAAATTGCCATTGAGAGCTCGGTAGGAGGCGAATTTCGGAAAGATTTTCGAAGAGAGTTTGCGGGTAATGATTCTTAACTCCTTTTTGCTTGTAACCCATTAATCTAAACATGAATTCATCCTTTAATTTCGAAAATTGTATGAAAATTGGGGAAAAGTTCTTAGACCAAGAAATTGAGTTTTGATTGGGAATTTTACATCGGATTTGGATAATTTTCATATGGTTGGACTCGTGAGAGTACGAGGTTTCTGAAAACGTAAATTTTGCCCGATTTCGAGACGCGGGCCTTAGGGGCATTTTGGTCATTTTACCTAATTTCGCGTCTTAACTTTGAATTAAATAGTGGAATCAGTTGTTTGAGATGTTATTTACAATATGTAATTGAACTGAATAAATTTGGGTCATTTGGAGTCAGATACTCGTGGCAAGGGCGTGATTTCTAGTTGACTTTGAGCCGATTCGAGGTATGTGGCTTGCCTAACCTTGTGTGGGGGACCTTCCCTTTAGGATATGATATTTGATAATTGAAATGCCTTGTACATGAGGTGATGAGCACGTACTTGAGCTAATTTTTGAAAAACTGGTTTTACTTTAAGTATTTAAACTGAGTTCTTTTCTCTCCTGTTTTATTCTACTTGCAAATTTAGCCTGTTGTTAGTTAGAAAAGCATACCTAGTTGACTTAATTGCCTATTTGCTTAAAATTCCTTATTTGGATTATGTGCAACATGCTAGGCTAGAAATACCTGCTTTACCTTGATATGGAATTTGAATTTAATTGTGTATTCTTCGTGTTGATTCTGTATGTTTTTTTTGGGACTACGAGACGGTATCCCGGGAGTTTCTCCTGCATATATATATTGATTTGGTCTATAGTGCGGGATACCAAGAGATCCTCGGTGTATATAATCGGGATACTAAGAGATCCCTAGCATAAATTCAGGATACCAAGAGATCCTCGGGATACCAAGAGATACCTAGCATATATTGAGGATACCAAGAGATCCCTGGCATATATTGAGGATACCAAGAGATCCTCGGGATACCAAGAGATCCCTAGCATATATTGAGGATACCAAGAGATACCTAGCATCTATTGAGGATACCAAGAGATCCCTAGCATTAATTGAGGATACCAAGAGATCCTTGGGATACCAAGAGATCCCTGGTACAGATTGAGGATACTAAGAGATCCTCAAAATACTGAGAGATCCCCAGTTATTATCCTTGTGATCGTTTTAGCCTCTGTTTTGATTATTGCATTCCTTACTTTCTCGTATTAAATTTTTATTGTTAGCTTGCAACTGAATTTCTTATCTTATCCTGTTATACCTTATATTTTATCTTATCTTAGTAGGGCCCTGACCTTCCTCGTCACTACTCAACCGAGGTTAGGCTTGGCACTTACTGAGTACCGTTGTGGTGTACTCATTCCCTTTTTGCGCTTGTTTTTGATGTGCAGATCCAGGTACTTTTATCCAGTCCTATCACCCCTGAGGCGAGGTGACTGCTCTAGCGACTCCGTGGTATATCTGCCACGTCCGCAGACCGATGAGTCTCTTTCTATTCCTGCATTAGTATTTAGCCCTTATGTATTTTATGTTCTTGTTAGACATTCCAAAGTTAGAGCTATGTAATATTTCTAAGCTTGTGATTCATGGGTTTTTGGGGTTTTGGGAGTACGTATTGGTTTTGAGAAGTTAAGTATTGTACATGCCGAGCGACATTTTATATATCGCTTATTTCAGTTATTTATGGTTGTTTATTATTTCTTCCGCAAGTTTACTTATGTTCCACATTGTTAGGCTTACCTAGTCGTAGAGACTAGGTGCAGTCACAACACTTCACGGAGGGCGACCTGGGGTCGTGACATGACTTATCCATTCTCATCACCTTCTCACTGGCCCTTTCTTATCCTAACTCATGTCTTCCTAAAACCTTGTCGCTTTACCATACTTTAGCATGCGACCTATACATATTTATTTATACTACTCGCAACCTTTCTTCAACTTGCTTGCATCATAGATTTTCTTATGTTATTCTAGAACATCAAGCGAGACATCACATGGTCCCCCAAACTCTTCTTTTACTCTCTTAACTAGACCTCTCGATACCTAGAAACCATAGGCTGGAAGATATGCTAATGACAATGCCTTTACCATTCCTGGATATTGAATCCCTGCGCTTCTAGCCTTTTATCCAAAGTATGGACTATTGACAACCTTCTGCATTTGAGTATTTCGTACGTTGTTCACCTTTACCTTACTACCTTAAAATCTCGCATCACATTTTCTATCTCTTTCATGGTCTCCCTTCCACATGGGTATATTTCACATCCACATCTTAAAGCTTATTATAATACTTGCCCCTCTGGTGCATACATAATCCGGTGGGAGCTTCATACTAACTTCTTATGAGGTCGGTACTTTTCTAACTAGCTCTATTGTAGAGCCGTTGTTAAATATGGCTATTGTACTATCTCTCTTGTACCTCTGATATTAAGAGTGATCCTGTAATGTTCTCAATCATGAGGTCTATAATTTTTTGGGTCCAGTAATCAGACTCTTGATTTACTTAATTGGTGTAACTCTTTAATTTCCTCTTCCCTCTAGTCAACCTTTATATAGACTTAAGCTATCTTTCGATCTGCATTTCATGGAATTAGTTATTACTTTCACCTTTCATGGAAGCTATGGAATATTCATGATACCATCATCTAAGAATTCAATCATTTGTCTATAACCTGGTATGAAGACCCGACCCGCCGTCTCATGAGTTACCACTCCGATTTCCCTATTTTTAGCTTATTTATGCTTCCTTATTCATATCTTGTGTAATCGAGTTGATTTGAAGTGGTTTTAATAAGAAATGAGACACATAGTCTCTTTTAAGAAGCCTTAAGTTGGAAAAGTCAACCGGACATTGACTTATGAGTTAGAGGGCTCAAATGTGAATTCTGATGTTTCGGTTAGCTTTGGGGGATGATTTGTGACTTAGGAGTGAGACTGGAAGTGATTTTAGAGGTCCGGTGTAGAATTAGGCTTGAATCGGCGAAGTTAGTATTTTGGCGATTTCCGGTTGATAGGTGAGATTTTGATCCGAGAGTTAAAATGGAATTCTGAGAGTTGTTGTAGCTTCGTTAGGTGATTTGGGATGTGTGTGCAAAATTTTAGGTCATTCGGACGTGGTTTGGTTGGGTTTTTGATCGAATGCGTATTTTGGAAGTTTTAGAAGAACTTAGGCTTGAATTCGATGTAATTTAATGGTTTTGGTGTTGTTTAAGGTGTTTTTATGATTGGAACATGTTTGAATGAGGTTTTAGGATATGTTGGTGTTTTTGGTTGAGGTCTCGGGGGGCCCGGGTGTGTTTCGGATGCCCAACGGGTCATTTTTGGAACTTGTTGAACTGCTGCTTGCTGGAATCCAGTTTCCTTCTTCGCGAATGCGAGGGGAGTCTCGCGAATGCGAAGAGGAATAATGGGAGGCTATTATTTTGGCCTTCGCGAACCGGAAAAGGTAGTCGCGAACGCGAAGGAGTGGATCAAGGTGCTACGCGAATGCAGAGGAGTAGTCGTGAACGCGTAGAAGGAAAATTGGGCCTGGGGTCATTTGGCCTACACGAATGCGAAGGGCCTGGAAATTGGCCTTCGCGAACGCTAGCCCTGGAACGTGAATGCGAAGGGTCTGGGATATTGGCCTTTGCGAACGCGATGTACTATACACAAACGCGAAGAAGAAAAGTTCTGGGCAGAATGTTAAGTTCTGAAAAGGGGACTTCGTTCCCATTTTCCATTTTTAGCAATTTAGAGCTCGGATAAGGCAATTTTTCGATAGATTCTTGGAGAGAACAACGGGGTAAGTGTTCTTAACTGAATTTTGGTTGTATAACTTGAATCTATTACTAGTTTTGGCATTTAATCCGTGAATTTGGGTAGAAAAGGTTAGAAAACTCTCTTGGATAGAAACACGGATTTGAGGGTCGAAATATTATGGGAATTAGATAATTTTGGTATTGTTAGACTCATGCCGAGATGAGGAATCTTTCGAGAAGTGGGCCCGAGGCTCGGGTTTTGCTAATTTTGATATTTTTACTATTTTCGATTGGGTATTGTCCCAATGGCATATTGTGATGTATTCGCTCTGATGTTGGATAGATTCGACGTGCGTGGAGGCCGGTTTGAGGGGCAGAGACGTTGCGAGCTAGAGAATTCGCCGGTTCGAGGTGAGTAATGTTTGTAAATGACATCCTGAGGGTTTGAAACCCCGGTTTTGCACACCATAGTGCTATATTGAGGTGACTTACATGCCAGATAGCGAGCGTGGGGTAGAGCACTGTTGGAAATTGTGATTTGGTCTGTCCAGATTGATGAAATTACTGCGTATTTGACTGAAACTACTTGTTATTATCATAATTTGGGTTGATTGCAATATTTGGGCTTCGTGCCAATTATTTGAACCCTTCGGGGATTGTTGTCGATAATTACTCACTGACTTAATTATATATCTGAACTCAGTCATGTATTTTTCACTGTTTTAAAAACTCAGCCAAATTATTATGCCTTAAACACTCGAAATGATATTTCCATAAATTATTTTGGGGCTGAGCATCTTGCTTTTATTATTGCACGAGTGGCTTATGTGATTATGTTGACTGAGTAAGGCCGAGGGCATGTATTGTGAGGATACTTATGGATCGGGCTGCGCGCCGCAGCAGTGTTATATTGATATTGAGGCTGAGAGCCTGGTTGAGTACATTGATCTTGAGGCTGGGAACCTGGTTGATTATAATGATATTGAGGCCGAGAGCCTGGTTGATGCCACGAGATGGCTTGATATTGCGCTGGCGCTGTAGGAGCCCCTCCGGAGTCTGTACACACCCCCAGTGAGCGTCGTCGATGATAAATAAATGGATGGCTCGGGCTGCACGCCGTAGTGGGTACCAGAGTGTACTGTCATATGCATTGAATTGCACTCATGTATTTTTTCTTATTTGTATTATCTGTCATAATATCCTGCACTCTTATTTCATTGGCTTTTATGCTACTTCTTGCAATAATTACCTGATATCCTGGCGTTATCTGTTAACAGAGTGTTGTGCCCGAGGGGCTGACTTCTGTGCTTATTTGCACTACTTGTTTTGCACTCATTTGCTTAACTATTGGAAAAATACATTTTCGAAAGAGATTTTAAACTGAGCCAAGATATTTCTAAAGATTTCACAGTTTCACTATTTTTCTCAAAGGGTTTACATTGCTCCTATATAGCATGATGGCTTACGTTACGTGATTTCTTACTGCTCAGTTGTTATTTACCCTTATTACTCATTGAGTTGGAGTACTCACTTTACTCCCTACACATTGTGTGCGGATATAGGTATTTATACACTCGGTAGTGGGTTTTGGTGATTGGAGGCAAGGTTATCGGAGTTTTAGCAAGGTGGCTATCAGCGTTCGCAGCACCATTTTTCTCCCCTTTTGTTCATCAATCGTGTTTTGTATATTTCAGACCTTGTAGTTGTATTTATACTCTAATAGATGCTCATGACTAGTGACACCCCGATGTCGAGCTGAGTTGGGTTATTATTCCGCATGTTTATAGAATTGTATTGTTGACTACTTAAAGGATTGGATTATTCATCCTTATAAATGATTTATTGATCTATTAAGCTATTAGAACTAAATTTGAGTAAGCGTCAGTTGGCCTTGTCTTCACGAGAGGCGCCATCACGACCGTGTTTGGGTTTTGGGTCATGTCAAGTTGGTATCAGAGCCTAGGTTACATAGGTCTCACGAGTCATGAGCAGGTTTAGTAGAGTCTCGTGGATCGGTACGGAGACATCTGTATTTATCCTCGAGAGGCTGCAGAACCTTTAGGAAAACTTCACCTTCTTGAATTCTTATCGCGCGTCCTTGATTCAGCTTGAAAAGAAACTCTTGAAATTACTTCCACGTATTTGTATGCGCGCATGAGCGCTCAGTATCAGATGTGCCTTGATGGTTTGCGGTTCCCGATCGAGGGGCGAGATGTGGTCTCTGTGAGTTTGATGTTGGGCCAGTCTGGAGGATTTGAGACTGAATCCTTACCTATGGCTTGGGCACCGAGGTGTGGACTATGTGAGCAAGTGTTTCAAACCTATATGTTCGGTATTGTCCCTATTAGTGGGAGTGACGGCTGGTTAGCTATGTGGTGAGTATGTTAGTGCTGCGAGATGTACCTATGCGACTTGGAAGTGATGAGGAAGGTTTACTGGATGATAAGAGGTATTCAACAATGTTAACTGATGGTAAATCAATTAAGTCATCTCCTGCGAAGAGTTTTAGGGTCGTGTGATCCTTATGTGAATGATAGAGGATCTCATGTGCAAGTGAATTGTAAGTATTGAAGTTGAAATTTTGGTTCACTTAAGAAAGTGAGTTTAACTGTTACGAGATTGCCGAAGAGTTAAAGTACTAGATTAAGTGTGTTTGCACAAGTTTATAGAAGATTTGAGTTTGATCTCACTACGGTACTAAGGCAGCAGTGGGGTATATGTGTTATGAGTATAGTGTGTTTTAATCTATGGCTTCGAGCCAAGTTGGGGAGCTTGCTATTGGTTAGCTAATTTTACAGTTATGTTCTTTGTTGGTTCTGATTTGAAGCATGCTGGTGAATCAATTCTGGTTGTGCAAATTGGGTCGAGAATGGCACGAGTGAAGGAAAATTTTTGACAAAGATGTCATGAGCTCGGATGAGTAGGAAAGAAGTTTTGATGGTTAAGGTAAATCGGTATTGTCTTCAGCATCACTTGAGAGAGGTGTTGCGCAAAAAAGGGCCTTGCTTCCTGGTTAATGATTCTTGATCGTTTTTCAACGTTAGAGTGACCGGTGATTTGGAGGTATGCCCCAGATGTTGTTGTGGTAGGTCGTGGAAGTGTGTTCCACGGGAAGATTATATATGTGTGGCATGTAGTCACTGGATTGATTAAAGATGTAAACCAAGTATGAAGGTTGTGATGATGTCGTTAAATTGAGGATTCATGCTTGGAGAGAACTTGGCCTATTGGGTTGTGAACTGGGAAGGATTACTCCGATTATGATGGTTGCCCTTGTGTGTTATGAGAAAAAGGAGAGTTATTATGGACCTTTGAAAGGTTATCAGACTAGTTCAATGTGATCAGAATCAGCTTGAGGTCGGTGGATGGATTTAATGTGAATAATGGCTCTATATCAGCTAGTTGTGTGCATTTTGTGATGCGATCCTGATGGAGGAGTAGTCAAGTTGATGTTTCGTTGTCAGCTAATTTACGTAGTGATGCATTGCGTCGTGTGAGTTGTGAGACAGCTTGAGAAATTGCTTATGTGTTGAGAATCCGCATAGGAATGATGTTACCTGAGCAACTTGTCTCTTGAAATTCAGATTGTATATCGCACCTCAGTTGTGCTCGAGTTTTGTAGCTTATAGCCCTATATGTCCCTCAGAGATGTTATTATGCGCTTAGCCTGCTTACGATCGATATTCGATATTTTGTTGTAATGAGAAAATTTGTCTCGATATGCATCTCCTTATGTGAGATCTATGTGTAGATTGGGTGGCACACCGCCATGGGTATGTTATCTGGATCAGGTTGCACGCCGCAACAGAGCAATGTTGAGTATAGCTTTCTATATGCTATTTTTGTATGCCTTGCTCCCTGTTTTCTAAGAAAATTTTGTATTAGTGCGTGGGATTGGTAATTCCTTCCAGAGTTCATTTTCCTTTTGTATCGCATTCGAATTGGTAGCCTATTGGCATACTGGGGCATCATATGCGACTTTTAATTTTGTCTGGGGTGGCTTATTACCTGAGCAGTTCGTATTGGGTGAGACGAGATCATTGAATTCGAGATCAGTGCAATCTGAGTATATGAAGTAAGTTGAGAAGCTAAGACCATTGTTTGGCTCAGAATAAGGTGATAGTTCTTTCCGGGATTATAGAATCAATGAATTGTTGTTTTGGCAGTGGTCATGAATTTATGCAGACCTCATCCATCATGTCAATATTGTAAGAGTTAGAACAAGACTTATGTACATCATGCAGAGCATGGGATGTGTAGTGATTTTCTTCTAGGTGATTAAAGAAAAGAGCTTTAGATGATTAGGGTGAATGATCCTCAGATAATTAAGGAAATAGTACTGCTAATTGGAAATGATTTGACCAGATTATATGTTTAAGAAAAAGAGCAATGTGATTAAGTTAATGGCACTTCGATAGTAGTTTGGGATGTTTGGGATGTTTGGGATGTTTGTTGACTGTTATAGATCAGATCTACTAGCCTATTTTATATGTGTATTAAGATCTCATGTGGAAATTGATATTACCCTGTCTATGACTCTATTATACTATCATGATTAAGAACCTCAAGTCTAATGTCCCTTTTAGGCTAATTCTGGATCTTGCCTTATTGTGGAATTGTTTCTAGAAAACTCAGTGTGCTTACCTTGTATATGTCTTGTATGCTTACCATGTTAGTCTAAGTGACACGCTTTATCAACTCTCCTAATGTTGTGTTTATGTTCAGCATGTTACACTCCTTCCTCTATTGAATAACCACTCAATCATGAACCTTTGCTGTCAGTTTTCTATGTCAAACTCACCATGTTGAAGAGCTCTATTGACTCTCCTAGTTCTCATGTTCAAAGCCCCTCGTTTCTAAATATGCAAGATCCAATATGTCTTATGCGAGTCCTGTCAATGTGTTTATGATTCTGTCCTAGTGAGAACTGCTGTTAGTATGCTTCAAAGCTATTTGATTAGTTGTCATGCGTGGATCATTAATTTATGTGTTTAAGTTGTTCATATGCAATTGCTGGGTAACCGGGTCTTACCTTTGGGCCTAGTGTGGATCCTTGTGTGAATTTGAGCTGAGAAATTGATATACTCTGATGTTTGGGTGTATTTGGATCTGGGTTTGTTGTCCATATGAGGAACGAGCCTACTGAAGGCGCAGACCTTACTGGTTATTTTCTTTTGGGTCTGCTTTGTTAATTGGGCCTATAGTGGTCCTCTTATGTAATTATTCATACCTAATTACTTCACTTGGGCGGTAATAATTTGTAAACTGAACAACTGGGGATTTAGTAAAGTTGGGGAAGAAAGGGTATTCTAGTATTTGCATAAATGGGTAGAGAGCATGCCTATAGGAGCTAAGTGATTTATTATTTGCTTTACATGTTTTGATATTATGAGTAGAAAGCCTTCCTATAGGAGTCACACACACACACATGACCTAAGCATATGCTCTTTCCAGTATTTCCCATGCTTGCTTCCACTCATGTGTCCTTAGATAACATATCTTAGGGCATCGTAATGTAATATTTTACTCACCTAGATATCATGCCTATAGGACTTCAAAATAATCAATCTATCAATTGCTTCAATTACTTTTAATGTGTTGCTTATTTAGATACTATGGCTATAGGTCTTTAATATTATAATCAACTGTTCCCCTTGTTTTTCTATTACACTGTCATCTGTTTAAGATACATGCCAATAAAACCAGTATTAATAATTCAGAACTGCGACTGATTTTACTAACTTTTTATGCAAAATGATTAGGAATTATGTCTGTAGGACCTGCAATGTTCGATTTGCCTATGCGTTAATCCTGAGATTGTTGTACTATGCATATACTATTAGAGTCCAGAATCGTTTAGAAATTATGCCTATAGGATCAATTCGCTTGAACACTGCTTATATATAACGCTGGAAATCAGAATCACTTAGAGACCATGTCTATAGGACTCATAATGATCTAATCTTCCCGTACTTTAGCCTAAAAATGCAGCATAACCTGTTTAATACTAGAACCATATAGAAATCATGCCTATAGGATTTAATGACTCTAATACATTTGAATCCTCTCTATTTCCTGAACTGCTCGCGTGCTTTCGTTGTTTACGTGCGGAGGCTGACTTGGGCCTTTAAATGCCTTTATGTGAAGTCCTATCTGGTTTGAATGTCTCTTAGTTTTATCATTTTTTTAGCAGCCTAAGTAAGTCTAGAACCACCCAAATATAGGTCCAAAGCCTCCTAGACCATAGGTATGGGACAGGTAGTGCATACATAGGGTACGATTTAGAATTAAATTAGAGCGCTTTTAAGTAAACAACTTTAACATAGTAATTGGATAGCAGGAGATGATAGTTTGTGCCCGCTGAATAATATGAGCAATCCCTACCTTAAGGGAGTTGCGATGTATTATTTATGTTGCACGGGTGATCCTTTAAGCTAAAAAACTTATGACCCCCCTCCTTTTTCCTTTATGTACTTGTTATTTACACTTCGTCATTTAATATAGACGAATGTAGTTATACCATTGTAGTCACTAAGATTTGTACCAATTCCCATGTGTTATAATAAAACTCTTCGATTTTTATATTTCTTTATTATATGATCACTTAGCCTAATGACATAATAAACATAGTTTTAAGTTCGTCTGGTACCGACAGTTGTGGACCTTGAAGAGTTCCTAACACTTTCTCTTTGAGGTAACTTCAGCCCTTACCCGATCTTTGGTGACATTGACTAGTCAAACAAAGTTATTTGCATAATAGTTTCCCTAACGTATCTTAAAAATTATTAGGTGGTGACTTTTCTCTTTTAACACTCCTCAATTTAAAAGAGTTGTCACACGTCAAAACCCGTTTTTGCAAGAAAATGGGGCGCGACAGCACGATGACTCTGTTGGGGATTTACACTTAGGATCTTACCCTAATGAACATGGATTATGCGGATTACTCTTTTGTCTAGAATTTGCTGTATGAAGTCGCTCTTGAATCAACTTCACCTTCTCCAAAGCATCACAAACCAAATCAGTGACCAACAACCTAGCCTCCCTAGGATCAAACCAACCAATCGGAGAACGATATCGCTTTCCATATAAGTCCTCATAAGCATCCATCTAAATATTTGACTAATAGATGTTGTTGTAGGCAGACTCTTCTAGCGGAAGGAACTGATCCTATGAACTTCCGAAATAAATGAAACAAGCACGTAACAAATCCACCAAAATTTGAATAGTGTGCTCAGACTACCTGTCCGTCTGAGGATGAAATGTCGTACTCAATTCGAACTGTGTACCTAAATCACACTGCACTGCTCTCCAAAAATGCGATGTAAAATGTGTGCCTCGATCTGAGATAATAGACACGGTCACACCATGAAGGCGAACAATGTCCCGAATATAAATCCGAGTTAGCTTTTTTGAATAATAGGTAGTCATAATTGGAATAAAGTGTGCAGACTTAGTCAGTCTATCCATAATAACCTACACTGCATCGAATTTCCTCAAGGTCTGTGAAAGAAAACTACAAAATCCATAGTGATACGCTTCCACTTGAACTCCAGAATATCAAGTCTTTGAAGCAAACCATTGGATCTCTGATGCTCGTACTTCACCTGCTGATAGTTCAAACATCAAGCAACATACTCAACAATATCCTTCTTCATCCTCCACCACCAATGGTGATACCAAAAAATTATGGTACATCCTTGCGGCCCCCGCATTAATGGGATACCGCAAACTATGGGACTTCTCAAGAATCAACTCTTGCAACCCTTCTACATTGGGAACATAGATCCGACCGTGTATCCTTATTACCCTATCATCACTAATTGTAACCTCTTTGGCATCACCTTTGTTGCACCGTGCTCCGTAGGAAAATCAAGTAAGGATCATCATACTGACACCCTTTGATGCGCTCAAACACGAACGACCGTGATACAACACATGCAAGCACCCTGCCAGGATCCTAAATGTCCAACCTCACAAACCGATTGGCCATGACCTGAACTTCTAATATTAAAGGTATCTCCCTAACTGGACTACAAGCAAGACTCCGCATGCTCTCAGACTTCCTACTCAAATCATAGGCCACCATATTAATCTTTCTTGGATGATAAATAATGGTGATATCGTAGTCCTTTAGTATCTCTAACCACCTCCATTGGCTCAAGTTCAGATCTTTTTGCTCGAATAAGTTTTGAAGACTCTTATGATCCATGAACACCTCACATGATATGCCATAAAAATAATGCCTCTAAATCTTAAGCGCGTAAAAAATGGCTTCCAACTTCAAATCGTTTACTGGATAGTTCTTCTCAAGGGGCTTCAACTGACGCGAAGCATAAGCAATTACTATACCCTCATGCATCAACACACATCCGATACCAATACGTGAAGCATCACAATATATTGTATAAGAACCCGATCCCGAAGGTAAAACCAGAACTAGAGTTGTAGTTAAGGTAGTCATGAGCTTCTCAAATCTCTCCTCACACTCATTCGACCACTTGAATGGTGTACCCTTCTACTCAATCTAGTCAATGAGGCTGCTATAGATAAAAAAAAAAACCTCCACAAACATGCGATAATACCCAACCAACCCAAGGAAACTCTGGATCTCAGTAGAAGAAGATGTTCTAGGGCAACTCTGAACTTCCTTAGTCTTCTTTGGATCCACCTTAATCCCTTCACTGGACACCATATGGGCCAAGAATTCCATCGAATCAAGCCAAAACACGCACTTGGGAATTAGCATATAACTTTTTCTCCCTCAAAGTCTAGAATACGATCATCAAGTGCTGCTCATGATCCTCCTGGCTGTGAGAATACACCAATATATCATCAATGAAGACTATGACGAAGGAATCAAGATAGAGTTGAAATATGATGTTCATCAAGTGCATAAAGATACTGAGGCATTAGTTAGTCCAAAAGACATCAGCAGAAACTCATAGTGACCATAACGAGTCCTGGAAGCCATCTTTGGAATATCTAAAGCCCGGATCTTCAGTTGATGATACGCCGGTCTCAAATAAATCTTCAAGAATACCCTAGAACCCTGAAGATGATAAAATAAATCATCAATATGTGGTAGTGGGTACTTGTTCTTTATAGTAACCTTTCTCAACTGCCCATAGTCAATTCATATCCTTATATAACCATCTTTTTTCTTCACTAATAGTACCAATGAACCCCAAGGTGACACGCTAGTCCTGATGAAACCTTACCAAGTAACTCCTACAACTGTTCCTTCAACTCTTTCAAATTGTTTCCATGTGATATGGTAGAATGGAGATGTGCTGAGTGTCAATAACAAAATCAATATCCCTGTCGGGTGGCATTCCTGGCAGGTCTATAGGGAACACATCTGGGAACTCCCTCACTACTGGAACTGACTCAATAATAGGAGTATCAGCACTAACATCCCTTAGAAAGGTCAAATACACCAAACACCCTTTCTTAACCATCTGTTGGGCCTTAAAAATGATCACTCTACTAGGAACATGATCCAGGGAGACTCTTCACTCTAACCTTGGCAACCTCGGCATAGCCAACATCATGATCGTAACGTGACAATCAAGAATATGTTATATTGTGACTACTAATCCATGCCCAAAATCACATCAAAATCTACCATGCTGAGTAATAAGAGATCAAATTTATTCTCACAACCCCCAATGGTCACAACAAGACCAATATACATGATCCACGATAATAGAATCATTCACTAGTGTAGATACATGAACAGACATATCTAAAAAATCATGAGGCATATCCAAATAATGACCAAAGTATGATGACATATATGAATAAGTGAAACAAGGGTCACATAACACTAAAGCATTCCCATGGCACATTAATACATGTGATTGTGAGCACGTGATTTTTTCCCTATATGAATTACTCCCATAAATTCAAAATAAAATTAGTTTTCCAGGGTTTGCAATTTTGTGGATTTTGTGGCATTTTTGCATTTGTCTGCGCATTTTATTTTGTTTAAATTGATGAAAAAATACAAAAAAATATAGGTTGCATTTGCATGTAGGATTTAATTTTACAATTCTTGAGTTAAGTAGTAAATTAGTTTATTTATAGAAAAGGAAAATCACAAAAATAGTTTAATTTGCACCTTTGTATTTTGATTTTGATTTTGAGTAATTTTTCTCTTTAATTGGTTTTTAATTAAATTTTGATAATTTTCATTAGATTTAATTAGTGTTTATGTTTAAGTTAATTAGGGATTAATTTAGGATTTTATTTTAATATTAAAAAAAAGAAAATTGAAAAATAGAGGTCTTAATCAAATTCCCAAGTTTTGGGCCAATTTTAATAGCAGCCCAACCCAAATCCCTTCCCCGACCCATCTCAACCCAAGCACCAAATGCAATACCCGGTCCAGCCCCCCATTCCCATAAAACAACGTCATTTAAGCTCAAATCAATCTCAACTGTCTAGGTTTTTTAATCTAACGGTTGAGAAGCCTACCTCATTTAATATAAATATGTCCAAACAACCCTCACCCCCTCAGGCCCCCCTACCCTCACCATCTCTCAGACCCTCTAACCTCCGGTATAACACCGCCGTCCTCCGCCGGCGGCGAGTCTCCACTGACCCCCAAATTTTCACCATAGCTCCCTCTTCTCCTCCCCTTTCCATATCCGCCCTTAGTTTGCTTTGAATCCCCCAAAACTCATCGAATAAACGAAACCCTAATAGCCGCCTCCGCCGTGTCCGGCGGCGCCGCCTCCAAACCTCACCGAAATTACACCCTATGGCCTCCTCACCCTTATCTTTCTGAATCCACAGCCAATAGCCTTCAAATCCTCCCCGCATGGCACAAATTTTAGATCAAAGACCGGACTAGAACCCTAATTTCATAAAACGCATGAGAAAACACGATTAGACACTAGTTTGGTCAAGCAATTTCAAATGATTTGCCCAGTTCTTGACTAAGTTCTGGCAATCCCTTTCTCTTTTATTTTTCTTTTTGTTTCTGTCTTTTCTTGGTATCTGCTTGATTAATTTTCTTAGATTTCTGTTTGTTAAGTTTTAGTTTTGATTCATGATTATTTTTTGAGTTTAATTTTGGTTCATGATTCAGTGATTGATTCTTTTGCATGGATTCATGATTCAGTATTGTTGATTGATTTTTATTTGTTCTCTTAAAATTCCTGTTTGATTGATAAATTGCCACTAGTAGCTTTTTAATCGAACTGTTAGTGATTAATTCAAGATTAAAAATAGGTTTAGTTCAATTTTGGAATTTTGAATGTTGTTTGGTAATAGCTGAATAGTTTCCAGTCTTTGTTGATTAAGCATGGTTATTTTGACCAAGCTTAAAAGAGCTGGGGTTAGTTAACCTGGGTTGGTAATCTCAGAACTAATACAAGGGTAGTATAGGTAATTCAATTAGGGAATCCCTGCAATAACTGAAAATAGAGCCTCCTAGAACCTTCTAGATGGGGTTCTAATTAAAATTTCAGAAACTTAGTATAATAACTTGGGCAATAAGTCAGTCCTTCAGGGACTTTTAAGCTAAAAAATGGGATTAAAAGAGGGGGAAAGTGTGCAAAAGAAAATCTGAAAGTTGCCCTAGCTTTTGTCTATAAAGGGCAGTACCTTTGCCTTACAAGACAGGTTTTAGATTTGGTAAAATCTGGAAAAATTCAAAAATTCAAAAGTTTAGAGATCCAGAGATCTGAAATTCAAAAATTCAAATCCAAAAACCAAAAAATCTAAAAATTTGAAAGTTTGAGAGGTAATACTGAAAATCAACAAAATGTTTTGCAGAATTTGAGAGTTTTTGAGCAATTAGAGTTTAGATCCTAGATTTCCAGGCACTGAAAGTTCTGAAATTTCAGTAATAGAGGTTTTAGAGGTCCCTGGGTTATTTCAAGTTCAAATTGGGTCATTCAAGCTTGTTCTGAGTTTTTGCTGCTGCTGTTTGATTGAAACTATTTCCTGGGCTAAAAATTGATCTCAAGCTGTTGTTGATTGTTGTTTGTTGTTGCTGCCTAGCTGACCCTCAATTTTCCCCTTTTTTGCTCAAATTCCAGGTATTCATCTAACTAGTAAATGGCAAGATTTTGTGGAATTTGTGAATGAAGAAATTATTTTAATCATGAGCTGTCCGGAGCTTTTTTTCTCTTATCCAATTCTATTATTTTTTATTTTGTTCAAGCTATTAGACCTGGTAGTATAGAACTATTTTAGTCATATTCTAGAGATGTGTTTTTCCTTAAACTTGTTTGAAACCGTTAAGATTCAGTAGCATATTGGGACATTTGAAGGACTGTATAATTGGACTGTTTTGTTAGAGATTTTCAGTTAGATTCATATGGATTTGGTGATTGAACATTTCATTAGTTATTTCTAGTTTCAGTCCCTAAGTAAGTGTTGCAATATATATTGAATGAAGTTAAAGGTCGTGTTAGGGATTGAAATCAAAATGAATGATTTAGTTCAACAGTTCGCATATGGTCAGAATGTGAGTGTGAAATTTTCCAGTAAAATTTGAGTTTAAGTTTAGTAGTGATTCAGTCCATTTAGCAGTTGTTCATTTGTTACAAAATTGTTAAGCCTGGTTGTGATTTACGTCCAGTAAAACTTGAATTTAAATTTAGCAGTGATTAAGTTCATTAGCAGTTGTTTATTCGTTACAGAAATTGTTAAGCCCAGCTGTGATTTAAACCAATATTTTTCAGATCCAAATTAGAATTAGCATTGGATTTTGGGGCTCATCTATGAGCCCAAGCCGTTTGTTTAAATGAGATTTAGGTCCAATTGTATAATAACCAGCCCAAGTACCACCCACCTTGTGAACTAATATACTTCTCCTAATTGTGGACCGTTTAGGACCTCTCTAAATTGGGCTTGTATTGAGGCCCAATGCTGGAAAACTTTTCATAAGCTGACTGAACAGATCTTCTTTCTTCTTCGGCTGGCTTCGAAGCTCAACATGCTGAAAATCCTATTTCATTATTGAAGCTATGAATTAAATTTATAATGCAAGCTTGGGCCTTCCAAGTTAAGTAGCAAACTTGAGTTAAGGGGTCTTCAATAATGGAGATCCCCTTGTTCAAATTTGGACTTGATCTTGAGGCCCGAATTATCTTACATGCCTCTAATAGTAATTGAGTCATAAAGCTAATTAATTAAGTTTTTATAGACAATCCTTAATAGAGAATAATAGTTCATTTTAGGATATTCCTTAAAATAATTTGAGATGCGCCGCACCAAATAAAATCACAAATTGTGTGGCCCTCTTTAGTTACTTCTATAAAATATCTAGAACTTGGGACATGCCATTTAACAAATTTCCATGGCCTCCTGCAAAGTTAACTACGCGTTAGTTGCTTTAGGCGCGTGCTTTGATAATTTTGCGTTCCTAAACTTGGGTGTGTATTTCATGTGACCCAAATCCAAATCCTAAAATGTTGAATAATATGTGTTTTGGATTGCGGGTGCATTTCATGTGACGTGATCCAAAGACATATTTTAAACGACGTTCAACATTCTTTAAAAATTAATTAAAAGCGATAAATAATTTAAAATTGCACATAGGTTCAAATTGTATTAAAATCAGATAATTAAACTGACTATAACAGCTGAGTGACCGTGCTAGAACCACGGAACTCGTGAATGCCTAACACCTTCTCCCGGGTTAACAAAATTCCTTATCCGGATTTCTGGTTCGTGGACTGTTAAACAGAGTCATTCTTTTCCTCGATTCGGGATTTCAAACCGGTAACTTGGGATACCATAAATATCCCAAGTGGAGACTCTGAATATTTAAAATGAATCCCATTTTGGTTGTCCTTTAATTGGAAAAACTTCCTTTTATTATACCTCTCCCGGGGTGTAAGTGAAAAAGGAGGTATGACAGCTCTGGCGACTCTACTCTGGAAAAGAACCCAGAACTTTTGGTTCAGGGTTTAGAATTCGAGCTCAGTTAAATTGTTATATTTGGCTTTATCTGATTTTGTTACATGTTTGGTCTTAATGTGCTAAATATTTTACCGCTGTGATATGTGGTGAATTGTATATATAAACTACTACAAAACCCTTCTTCTCTCTGAGTCTTCTAAATCATGAAGAAGAGTGTACTTCGTGTGACTTCATTTCTGTCTAGCGTCCAATCCCATTTTAGAATGAGGTTCGGATAAGTTGCTAAGCCGGTGGAGCTTCTGCATCCCCGGTACGCTGCCTCCCCCTCGACTCGAGTTGTCCGCTCGGGTAAGCCAAGTCTAGAACAATAAACCTAGAGTTTTTAAACCTACAATAACAAAGCCTCATGCCAGATCCCTAGTAGGAATGTTTGTTTGCATCACGTGCATTTGACTTAGGGGACTCAACACAGGGGTTGGGTCCGTCTAGGACAGGTGACCTGAATTGAAAAGACCATCCTGATGCATCTTACTTGTTACTTGTGCATCTATTTTCTTTGGACTCGCATGCTAACCGACTTTTGAATATTGGGAAATGTTGAAAAGGAAAAAAAGAGAGAGAAATGGCAGTGTAAAGGGTTAAGAGAGTTAATCACCTGTTTTGAAAATACCAATGCCAAATAATGTCGAAACTCTGTCAAATTTTTGAGAAATTGAAAGGAAAAAAAAGTGGGGAAATGTTTTCAAAAAATACTTTGTTTTATTTGCCGATGAAATGAAAGAAAAGAAAAAGAAAAATGTTTTGTTTTCAAAAATAGTTTATTTTATCTACCCGAACTACGCCAGTTTGATTCTCACAGGGTGTGGAATACGTAGGCAACCCCCATCGGGTCCAACTTCCTTTTTGCAAAAAATAGCCTGAAAAGAACAAAAATTGTTTCTATTTGAAAATAATTAAGGTGATGTCATTCTTGTCACAAATAGCTGAATGTCCCTAAAAGGGCGCCGGAAGGCTGCTTTTGCAAGAACAGCCACCTTTTATCATTTTCCAAAGTTTCGGCCAGTTAGCCAACGCAGCCTTAAAATCTTCGTCCCCGAGGTGCTGAAAGGCCGTGTTCGTACAATCGGGTCTTTTATTTTAATTTGAAAAACAAATGTCAGTTTTGTTTTAAGTCAAATAAATCTTGATTTTTTTTAAATCACCTTAATAAATGTGCAGGATGAGCACAACTAAAATTGAACCTTTCACAGTCCTTAATGAGATCCCCTTATGGATTCATATATGGTGGAATGATCTGGCAAAAGGTAGTAAAGAAACAGTGGTGAAAGCCCTGGGAGGTCTCGTCAGTTTGTTGAATGTCAAGCCAAGATCGGATATCATCGAAGCTTTAATACCTTTTTTCGCTTCTCTGACTTTGAGCTTACACCCACGCTGGAGGAAGTTGCAGTTTTTGTAGGCCTTGATGGAAACCTGAGAGGTCAATATCCTTTGTCACCAAGACCGGTATCCCCACACCAATTTTTGGATCTTCTGAGTATTAGCCGGAATGTTCAGAATGAGGACCTAACTGAAGGATGTTGTACTCTCTTGTTCTTGTATCAACGTTATGGTAATCCTCGCGGTTTCGAAGAGCCAAACCCTGGGCTGACCCATGCCAGAAATAGAAACAAATGGGAAGCAAGGCGGGGTTTGGCATTCATAGTAGCATTCTTGGGGGTTGTGATATGTCCACGAAAAGATGGTAATATAGAAATGGGCCTCGTAGGGATGATCGATGTTGCCATTAAGAAAGTCAATAGCATTGTGGTTCCCCTAATCTTGTCTGAAATCTATCGGGCCTTGACTATCTACCGGGAAGGAGGAAAGTTCTTCCAAGGGTGGAATTTGTTACTTCAATTGTGGATACAGGAACACCTCTGCCACCGGGTGGGATATATGAATTACTGTTTGACCGGATTAAGTTGCATTGAAAAGTTTGAAGATCGAGTAATGGGTGTTGAATTTCCTAAAGGTACTGAAGCTTGGCTTGTACAATCGAGATCCCTGACTTCCGATAAAATTGAATGGGCATTTGGATGGCTTCCTGTCACTGAGGCAGTATACATGTCGGTTGGAAAGTGTTATATTATCTTAATGGGCATCCAGAGTATCCAGCCATATGCTCCCCACCGGGTATTGCGCCAATTAGGAAGGTTTCAAGTCGTCCCCAGTGATGAAGACCTGAGTAAACAAGTCATTGAGTTGGGTCCAAAAGTCGCATTTCCAGAGGATAAAATTCGCAAGCTATGGAATGAATGTAGATTTCTTGAACCTAAAACCATGGTCCGAGACCCAGCTAGAGGAGAAGTGGATCCTAAGTATAATGTCTGGTTCGGGAAAAGATTCCAGATTCCCCAAAGACCTGCTAAGAGAGCTCATGTCCAGAAATTTACTAATGACTCGCAAGAACAATGGGGTTGGTTGGCAAAAAAAGAAAGCTACAAGGCCAAAATAAGCAAGCTGGAAAAATAAGTTATGGACCTGCAATTTGAAAATGGTGTGCAAGCTACTGTAGATGAGGGGGAAAAGAAAAGATTGACTCAGGAAAATGAGGCTCTGAAGGCCCAAGTCTGGAAGTTGAAAATAGCTGTCAGAAACCCGGAGAGGAGTCGAGCAGTTGAAAGACTGATAAGTAGCCTAAAAAAGAAAGCCCTCAAGTGCCAAGATGACCTAGAAAAGTCAAAAGTTATTCTAGCAGAAGCTCGGGCTCAACTATCAGAAAATGCCAAAGGTAGGGCTTAATTTGTGCAACAGATGAAGAGAAAGTACGAGGGGACAATCACTAGCTTAAAAGGAAAGGTAGCTGCTCTTGAAAATGAGGCAGCCAAACAGGCTAGGGATTTCAAAGC
The DNA here is from genome assembly GCA_026770625.1 of Nicotiana glauca. Taxonomy (NCBI): domain Eukaryota; kingdom Viridiplantae; phylum Streptophyta; class Magnoliopsida; order Solanales; family Solanaceae; genus Nicotiana; species Nicotiana glauca. The sequence goes on from MU725471.1 coordinate 61,930, forward strand.
TGATAGGGAGCACTTTTATGATTTGATGGCCCAAATGGAAGAAGGGATACAATAGTTGCAAAGTCAAAACCTTCATAATTCTCAAGTGTTAGAAGCCAGGAGTGAACAGATAGGGGGGTTGCTTCAAGAAAAAGGCAGAATTAGAGAAAGGATCCTAGCCATTGCTGATTACATTGCGGTAAAATGCCATGTGTGCGAGGATATGACTCGCACCACTTTCATCGCTGTAGTGATGACTTTCGTCAAGCAGGTTATGAGTGATTTGGATCTCTTACAGGGGGATCTCGCAGATAGGCCTGCGGTAAGGCCGAATGATGCCCCGCGGGCACCAGGAGCAATTAAAGCCTTAATGTATTCGTGATTTCTTGAGTCTGTATTGTCTTTCTATTAAAATCAATCAAGTTTGCCTTTGAGTTTTATTAGAGTATGTGGGTTGTTCATTTTTCGAGTCTGTGTTTCTTGTTCAAAGTCTGTTAGTTTTCAAGTCATTGTAATCAAAGTTTGTTTTATTATGAAAATTGAAAATTCCAAAAAATATTTTATTATTTTTACCTTTCATCTCCAAGAACTACGCTTGGTCTGATTCATGTGGGGTCATGATACGTAGTCAATCTCCATAGAATTCGACCTTAACCAAACGAAAAAGAGAGAAGGCAAAGAAAGGAAAAACAAGAGAGAAAAGAAAAACAAAAGAGAAACCAGGAGAAAGAAACAATGGCAAGACAAAAGGGAATGAGAGAATAAAAACAAAGAAAAATAAAAGGCAAGAATGAAAAAGAGATAAGAAAGAAAGAGAAAGGAAAAAAAAGAGGAAAAAAAGAAGAGAAAGTTTGCAATTGGAAATAGGGAAAAGGCCGGGATGACGCAAGCAGTCGAGCAAATGCATAATAGAAATTGTTAACTGCTTAGGTGCATGCATTCCCCAAATGTGCGGTTACCAATATGTTAAATGCCCTAACGCTAACATGATGGTTTCATGTTTTGTCAAATTTAGAAAAAAAGTGGTTAGTTTGTGGTTCTTAAGGTCACTCATCCATACAACACAAGGTCAAAGAGCAAGGCAGTCATGGTTGGCAAAGGGTTGAACATAGGTGTTACTGGTCCGTCTAAGGGAATTTTTGAATCAGAATCTGAGCTGAAAGAAGATGTTTGGAGATTCAAAATACAGATGGCCAAAATGTACCAAGCTTGGATTAGTGGTTGTCCTCCACCATCGGTCCCTGATGCCCAACATTATTCTCCAGAAACAATTGTCAAGGTCTCAGGTCCATACCCCCACCGCCCTTATTTTGAACCTCCCGGTGAGACTACGAAGCTTGCTAAGACAGTCGAGCAAGATGACATATCCAGAAAGCTGGAAGGGTTTAAGATGCTGAAGTTTAATTTGTATAATGGGCAGGGAGATCCAGTAGACCACCTGAGGGGTTATTGCAGTGAAACGATAAATGTTGGTGAGAAGGATGAGTTGTTGATGGCGCATTTTAGTGAAAGCCTGACTAGGGCAGCTTTGGAATGGCATAAATGTCAAGATGTCAGGAAGTGGAATACATTGGGCGACATGGCTCAAGATTTTGTGTGACATTTTCAGTACAGTAAAGACATTGTCCCGAACCATTCCTCCCTATCTCAGATGAAAAAGAAACCCAAGGAAAGTTTTAGGGATTTTTGGCTCAGATGGAACGAACAAGTCACTCGGGATAGTCCTCTCATGGATATAAAAGGTGTTGCTAAGCCCCGCTGACGACAGGGTCCAGTGGTTGTTCTTGCTAAACGTGTTCAACCTCAACTCCAACCCCAAACCTACCTCCAAGCTCCATATAATCCACCTCAATATTATCCTCCGAACAACATCCAGTCTTCTGTCCAACCATCAGGTCACTCCCTCCTCTGATGACAGGGTCTAGTGGTCATTCTTGCTAATTGCTTTCAGCCACAATACTGACCCCATGAATATCTTCAAACTCCACATAATCCATCCTAGTATTACCCGCCGAACAATACCCGGCCATCTGTCCAACCACTAGGTCACTTCCGAGGACGAGCACCAGCATCCCGACATTCTTGTGTGCCTTAACAGCATTTTCAAGCATCCAACAATTCTATAAAACTGAGGCATGGAGGGAAACAAAGGCAAAAAGATAATTTCATGCCCATCAGAGAATCCTACACAAGCTTGTTTGAAAAGTTAAAGCATTCTGGCCGAATTAAGCCACTCCTCGACTATACTCCAGACCCATATGCGAAAGGCTTTGATCCTGCTATTCGATGCATGTACCACTCTAATTTCCAGGGGCATAGCATTAAAGATTGTCGCTCTTTGAAAAGGGAAATAGAAAGAATGATTCAAGAAGAGGTAGTTTGTGGTCAATGACAGTGACAAGGAGCATGCAAATCCTCTTGGGAACTTGTTGATTAAGGTTGATAATGGTCTTAGCAATATTGATGTAGAATTCAGTGGCTAAGATACCGTGCTTGGTAATTGGGAAGACGCTCCATTTCTTGGTCAGCCGGAGTGGAGTTTTGGTGGTTTATTTTGTAGTCGTTTCTGTTGTCCGGGTTATTTCAGGGTTGTAATACGGATATTGTCTTGTGACTCAAACCCTTCTATCCTTTCATTTTGCCTTGTTTGTCTAGTCGTAGTATCTCGCCTAATGTTGTCTAGGTTTGTTCCAGGGTTGTACCCCAGTTTGTTTTGCTTGTCTTGTTGTTCGAACCATTTTACCGTATGTCTAATGCAATTTCCTGTTTTCTGTTATTTCCAGTCATTTTCTTTTGTTTAGTTATCTCCTTTTTTTATAGTTCTTTTCATGCCGGTTTTAGTGACATGACATACATCCGTAATTCTCGGCCTGAGCTCAAAAGTTAATTTGGCATTGAAACAATTTTGAAGATGATAAGGACATTTGAGGGAAATAAGTACAGATTTGGACACTTTGAAATCATTCGAAGCCCAAACCATGTGAAACTGGGGCAGATAGAACATAGAGAAACCCTATTGAAATGCATCATGCCGCATCAGGTTGAAGCCAAAGGCAAGTTTGCCTCATTGTCAGTGGCCGTTCATGGTAAGGAAAGTGAGAGTGTTGTCCAATGGTGCTTTGTATTCAACAGATGTAGAAGGCGAATATGTGGATATGGTTTCCAAGTCTAGTACAATCAAAAGATGTTACAAATGTTTTCCTTGGTTTGTTTAGTTGTGTTGTTTGTACTTGGCATGTTTTGGAGATTGGAATGATGGAGGCATTTTGTTCTACTAGCTAAACACTTTACCCTTTGTTACCCCTTTGAGCCTTATTTATTTTCTTTCATAACCCTCTTTTGAAATCAGTAGCGAAGTTCAGAAACGCAAGCGCAAAAGATAAGTAAAGGAAAAAGAATGAAAAGAGAAAGAAAAAAAAAAGAAAAGAAAGAAGAAAAAGAAAAAAAAGAAAAAGAGAAGAAAAGAAAAAAAGAAAAGAAGAAAAACAACAAAGAGAAGAAAAAGAAGAAAAAAAGAAAAGAAAATAGCAATAGAAAAAGGAATCACCTGAACTACGTTCGACTTGATTCCGAAAGGATATGTAGGCAGCTTCTCGCTGAGGTTCAGTCACACCAAAATAAAAATCCAAAAGTCCCCAAGAAAGAAACTGGGGCAGAAGTTGTGAGAAATCTGATTCCGAAAGTTATAATTTTGAACCCATGTTGAATTGTTTTGAGCCTTTGATGCCCTTTGTTTCTAACCCTATCCAAAAACCCACATTACGGTCCAAAGAAAGACCTTCCGATCAGTCTTCGAAAGATGCCAAGTCAAGCAAGTAGAGGTGAAGCATATCAGGGGCAACACTCTGGTCCAAGTAAGGGAAATGAAGAATGAGAGAGTCTTATTGGTGAAAATCCTCACGGGCACCGTAAGGCGACGTGAGTTGAGAAAAATAAAAAATGAGGGAGTCTTATTGGTGAAAACCTTCACGGGCATCATGAGGCGACTGTAAGTTGAGAGAAAGAACAAAATAAGAGAGGCTTGATGGTGAAAACCCTTCAGGCACTACAAGTCAAATAAGGATTGTGATTCAAATTGGATAGGCAGAGCATCGAAGCCCAGTTTTACGGCAAAGAGGTACGACAACAGTTGAGCATTAGATTTTCTTAACATAATAGGTCACAGGTGCATGTCATGGTCATTAAAGTTGGTGTCCACATCCGATAGGTTTCTACTTTGTGGTTTTCTTGTTAGGAATCATCTCTTTCCATTTGTCTTCTATTCTGTTCCTTTTGTTTTGTTTACTTCCTCCTCCTGAGTCTGTTTGGTCATAACAAGTGAGAAATGACTTCAAAATCTGCCATCAAGCTTTCTAATTGAACAAAATGGGATATGGTGAACACATCAAAGCGTCATAAGTCAGGAAAGAACAGCAAGCATAATGAGTTGGTAACAGTTAACATGCTTTGGGATCCTTGTGAAATAAAAAGGCTTGGTATATATCAATTCATGAACAATGCAACTTATGAAGGGTTAGGGTGAACAAATCAAAGGTATTTCCTGTAATGAGATTGACAAAAGGGTGGTAAACCAGTGATGAGCAAAACGTTCCAAGCAGAAGTCAAAGTTATCATGGCAAATGGGGAAGCTGTAGACCTCAAGGACCGGACCAGGGGTTTAAGTCAAGAAAGAACAACATACATCTTGAGTGGGTGGCAATTGACGTGCTTTGGGATTCGTGTGAAATATAAGAGTTTGGTACGTATCAATTCAGGAACAATGCAACAGATGGAGGGTGTTAGGTGAACGGATCAAAGGTATTTTTGGTGAAACATGAAAGGTTTGGTACATATCAATTCATGAACAATGAAACAATATGGAGGGTATTTGGTGAACGGATCAGAGATATTCTCTGTGTCAAGCATAACAAAGAAAGTGGTTAGTCAATAAACAAGCAAGGTCTTCGAGTAGGAATCAGTTATCATGGCAAGTGAAGGAACAATAGATCTCGAGGCCAAGGCCAGCGATTTAAATCAGGAAAGAACAATATGCGCACTGAGTTGGTAACAATCAATATGCTTGGGAGTCCATATGTAACACAAAGGTTTGGTAATTGTCGGTGTGAGCGGTGCAACAGATAGAGGGTATCGGGTCTGAACGAGAAGAGGTATTTTCTGGGTTAAGGTTTACAAAAGAATTGGTTAGTCCAGGAACAAGCAGGGTCTTCAAATGGAAATCAGTTATCATGACAAGTGAAGGAGCAACAGACCCCAAGACTGAGGCCAGTGGTTAAGTCAAGAAAGAACATCATATACACGGAGTGGGGGCAATAGACGCGCTTTGGGATTCATATGAGACACAAAGGTTGGGGAGATGCCAGTTCATGCAATGCAACAAATAGAGGATATTGGGTCTGAACGGAGAAAAGGTATTTTATGTGATAAGGACGACAGAGAAAGGAGTTAGTCCATAAACAAGCAAGGTCTTCAAGTGGAAATCAGTCATCATGGGAAGTGAAGGAGCAATCTCCCTCAAAGTTCAAGGCCACAAACCAACCACCACATTTTAAACTGACAAGATTTTTCTTTGATTGAAACTGGGGCAAAAAAGTTTCTTTATTTTGTCTATTTTGTCGAAGTCAGGAGCCCGCCTGGAGAACAGAGGCATACATTTCAAGTTTCAGCAGTCAGGAGCCCGCCTGGAGAACAAAGGTATTACAATTCAAGTTTTAGTTTTCAAATTCTTATTAATATCTGGTAATATGATGCCCAGTCACCAAACTGGGGCAGAAGATTTTCTCTGTTTTGTCGAAGTGAGGAGCCCGCCCGGAGAATAGAGGCATGCATTTCAAGTTTTAGCAGTAAGGAGCCCGCCTGGAGAACAGAGGCATACATTTCAAGTTTTAGCAGTCAGGAGCCCCCCTAGAGAACAGAGGCATACATTTCAAGTTTCAGCAGTCAGGAGCCCGCCTGGAGAATAGAGGTATTACAATTCAAATTTTAGTTTTCAAATTCTTATTAATATCTGGTAATATGATGCCCAGTCACCAAACTGGGGTAGAAGATTTTTTTTGTTTTGTCTATTTTGTTGAAGTCAGGAGCCCGCCTGGAGAACAGAGGAATACATTTCAAGTTTTAGCAATCAGGAGCCCGCCTGGAGAACAGAGGACTATATTTCAAGTTTCGGCAGTCAGGAGCCCGCCTAGAGAATAGAGGACTACATTTCAAGTTTTAGCGGTCAAGCGTCACTCGAAGAAAGGCAAAACATCTCAGATCACAATTCAAGGCAGCAACAAAAGGATGTCGTCGGGAGAATACAAGTCAACAAGGCAACAAGAACCACAAGAGCAAGTTTGAAGATATAGATAGGATCTTTTGTAATTCATAGATCATAACTTAGTCTAGTTTCTTTTTATTTTTGACACAGTGTAATAAGGAGGTTCAGTAAGTAATAGCAACAGCAGCAGTAACAGTGAAACCACAGCTTCATGGTAGTCCCAGATACCAGACCTTCCCAAACTACACTGACCTGATTCCTTTTTAGCCAAGGATATGTAGGCAATCTCAGAAGCAGGGTGCGGTCAAATCTTTCAAAAATGCTTCACGCAGAGTATTCAAACGGGCGAAAATCGCTCATATCCGCTCACTTATCTTTGCACAAAAACTCTTCGTGTTTCCGAGCAAAGAGGGGCAGCTGTGAGCACGTGATTTTTGCCCTATATGAATTACTCCCATAAATTCAAAACAAAATCATTTTTCCAGGGTTTGCAATTTTGTGGACTTTGTGGAATTTTTGCATTTGTCTACGGATTTTATTTTGTTTAAATTGATGAAAAAATACAAAAAAACATAGGTTGAATTTGCATGTAGGATTTAATTTTATAATTCTTGAGTTAAGTAGTAAACTAGTTATTTTATAGAAAAGGAAAATCACAAATATAGCATAATTTTCACCTTTGCATTTTGATTTAGATTTTGAGTAATTTTTCTCTTTAATTGGTTTTTAATTAAATTGTGATAATTTTCATTATATTTAAATTGTGTTTATGTTTAAGTTAATTAGGGATTAATTTAGGATTTTATTTTAATATTGAAAAAAAAGAAAATTGAAAAATAGAGGTCTTAATAAAATATTCAAGTTTTGGGCCAATTTTAATAGCAGCCCAAGCCAAATCCCTTCCAAGACCCGTCTTAACCCAAGCCCCAAATGCAATACCCAGTCTAGCCCCCCATTCCCATAAAACGACGTCGTTTAAGCTCAAATCAATCTCAATTGTTTAGGTTTTTTAATCTAACAATTGAGAAGCCTACCTCATTTCATATAAATATGTCCAAACAGCCCTCACCCCCCTCAGCCCCCCTACCCTTACCATCTCTCAGACCCTCTAACCTCCGGTGTAACGCCACCGTCCTTCGTCGTCCGCCGGCAGCCAGAAATCGCCTCCGCCGACGGCGAGTCTCCACTGACCCGCAAATTTTCACCATAGCTCCCTCTCCTCCTCCCCTTTCCATATCCTCCCTTAGTTTGTTTCAAATCCCCCCCAAACTCGTCGAATAAAAGAAACCCTAATAGCCGCATCCGCCGTGTCCGGTGGCGCCGCCTCCAAACCTCACCGAAATTACACCAAAATTACAACCTATGGCCTCCCCACCCTCCTCTTTCCGAATCCACAACCAATAACCTTCAAATCCTCACCGCATGGCTTGAATTTTAGATCAAAGATCAGACCAGAACCCTAATTTCATAAAACGGGGCTTGCTGGGGGTTTTGACCATTATAGGGTTTAGTCATGTGTTTTCTCATGACAACACACGGTTAAACACTAATTTGGTCAAGAAATTTCAAATTATTTGCCCGGGTCTTGACTCAGTTCTAGTAATCCCTTTCTCTTCTATTTTTCTTTTTGTTTCTGTCTTTTCTTGGTATTTGCTTGATTAATTTTCTTAGATTTCTGTTTGTTAAGTTTTAGTTTTAATTCATGATTATTTTTTAGTTTAATTTTGGTTCATGATTCAGTGATTGGTTCTTTTGCATGGATTCATGATTCAGTATTGTTGATTGATTTTTATTTGTTCTCTTAAAATTCTTATTTGATTGATAAATTGCCACTAGTAGCTTTTTACTCGAACTGTTAGTGATTCATTCAAGATTAAAAAATAGGTTTAGTTCAATTTTGGAATTTTGATTGTTGTTTGGTTATAGCTGAATAGTTTTTAGTCTTAGTTGATTAACAATGGTTATTTTGACCAAGCTTAAAAGTGATGGGGTTAGTTAACCTGGGTTGGTAATTTCCAGTCTTTGAGTTTAAGTTTAGTAGTGATTCAGTCCATTTAGCAGTTGTTCATTTGTTACAGAATTGTTAAGCCTGGTTGTGATTTATGAAATTTTCTAGTAAAACTTGAATTTAAATTTAGCAGTGATTAAGTTCATTAGCAGTTGTTTATTCGTTACAGAAATTGTTAAGCCCAACTGTGATTTAAACCAATATTTTTCGGATCCAAATTAGAATTTGCATTAGATTTGGGGCTCATCTATGAGCCCAAGCCGTTTGTTTAAATGAGATTTGGGTCCAGTTGTATAATAACCAGCCCAAGTACCACCCACCTTGTGAACTAATATACTTCTCCTAATTGTGGACCGTTCAGGACCTCTCTAAATTGGGCTTGTATCGAGGCCCAATGCTGGACAGCTTTTCATAAGCTGACTGAACAGATCTTCTTTCTTCTTGGGCTGGCTTCGAAGCCAAACATGCTGAAAATCTTATTTCATTATTGAAGCTATGAATTAAATTTATAATGCAAGTTTGGGCCTTCCAAGTTAAGTAGCAAATTTGAGTTAAGGGGTCTTTAATAATGGAGATCCCCTTGTTCAAATTTGGACTTGATCTTAAGGCCCGAATTATCTTACATGCCTCTAATAGTAATTGAGTTATAGTGCTAATTAATTAAGTTTTTAGAGACAATCCTTAATATCGAATAATAGTTCATTTTAGGATATTTCTTAAAATAATTTGAGATGCGCCGCGCCAAATAAAATCACAAATTGTGTGGTCCTCTTTAGTTAATCTATAAAATATCTAGAACTGGGGATATGCCATTTAGCAAATTTTCATGGCCTCCCGCAAAGTTAACAACGCGTTAGTTGCTTGAGGCGCGTGATTTAATAATTTTACCTTCCTAAACTCGGGTGTGCATTTCATGTGACCCAAATCCAAATACTAAAATGTTGAATAAGATGTGTTCCGAATTACGGGTGCAATTTATGTGACGCGATCCAAAGACATGTTTTAAACGACGTTCAACATTCTTTAAAAATTAATTAAAAACGGTAAATAATTTAAAATTTCACATAGGTTCAAACTGTATTAAAATAAGATAATTAAGCCGAATATAACAGTTGAGCGACTGTGCTAGAACCACGGAACTCGGGAATGCCTAACACCTTCTCCCGGGTTAACAGAATTCCTTATACGCATTTCTGGTTCGCGGACTGTTAAACAGAGTCATTCTTTTCCTTGATTCGGGATTTTAAACCAGTGACTTGGGACACCATAAATCTCCTAAGTGGCGACTCTGAATATTTAAACTGAATCCCATTTTGGTTGTCCTTTAATTGAAAAATCTCCCTTTTTATTATACCTCTCCCGGGGGTGTAAGTGAAAAAGGAAGTGTGACAGTGATCACTGTGTTAGAAGCAACTACCTCTTCTTGGTGGGAAATGCATAGCAATGGGCCTGACCGACCTTTCCCTCTAAGGTGACCTCGAACTGACTAAGCCCCAATCTTAGTTGAGTGTGTAGGTAGCGTAGCTATTGGTGCTGAAATCATAGACTGCAAGTTCTACTTTGGAACCCTACTTATAAATCTGAGGCAATCCCTTTTGATATGACTCAAGTCCCCACACTCAAATAACATATCCTCTGATGAAGTTGTTGACCCTGATAATTCGAATAACTGCCTGTGGAACCCTGAGTAAATGGAGCACGATAAGAACTCTTTGCTGGCAGCGCACTGAATGATGACTGAACTGGGCGAGTGCTATATGGGTTGTGGATAACTGATGAACCATGAGGAATATGATGAGCTACCTGAGCGGACCTAAAATGATGTCCTCTGGTGTAATATAACTAGCCTCCAGATGAGGCACTACTAAAACCACTCGAACCATGAGGCCTCTTGGCCTCCCATTTTTCACGCTCGAGACTGCGAACCTGCTCTAAATATCTAGCAATCTCAACTACCTGGTCAAACCTAGAATCCGTTGCGGCCTTTCGAGCCAAACTGTAACATAACCCAGAGTTAAGAACATCAATGAACCTCCCGATCTTGTCTCTCTGTGGGAACCAACCACACTACATGATATGCCAAATATTCAAATCTCAACTTGTATTAGGTCACAAACATATCCCCCTAGCATAGCTTCTCAAACTCTTTATGCAACTTCTCTCTACGAGTCTGTGGGACAAACTTCTCTAAGAAGAGAACTGAGAACTGATGCCATGTAAGTGGTGATTCGTCAGCTAGACTACCTGACTCATAGGCCTTCCACTATCTATAGGTTGTCCCTGTCAACTGAACAGTAGTAAAAGCAACTCCATTGATGTCCATAATACCCATTGTGAGAAGAATCCGATTGCATCCATCATGAAAACTCTAAGCATCATCTTAATTTCCTCCACTAACTGTGGAGGGTCAAGCCTCTTAAATGTCTCCAACCTATTATGCTCCTTATCAATGATAGGTGGACTAACCTCGGCCCGAGAAACAATAACTGGCTGAACTAATAATACCCATGTTGTTTGATATCCTTGTTCTAGCTGCTCCGGTGTACGGGTGGCAGGAGTTTGGGCTCCTCCCCCGACCTGAGAGGTAGCTGGTGAAACTGGGGCAATACCCACCTGAGCCAAGCTCGTGCACACACTAAAGATATGAGCCAACTCCTCCTAAAGAGCAAGTATAACAATAGGCACCGTTGGTGTCTGAGTTGGTCCTACCTCTTTAATAGTATCCGGAACCTACTCCTCCACTGGAGCGATTGGTGGCTCCATATGTGTTACCCTTGCTGTAGTGCATGCCCCACCTCAGCTGACCAATCAACTTTGCATTTTTCCCTTCTTGAATTGAGAGAAGATATCATGTATTATATTAATTATTTCAAACTTTTTTTGTCAATCAAAGATGCATATATTATATATTAAGGAGTAGTACAAGGAGAATAATGTAGTATAGAGTTACAAATATATCGTTGTGCACTGATGCTAACTTCTAGTAGAGTTTCCAAGTTCATATTACAAGCGTTGGACAACGTATGTAAACAAAATAATGGATGTTCCAGTGTCTTGTGAGAAGTTGTGGAACGTTGGTGCAGTGTTCTCCGTTGATCATCAATGTACTGGTGCGTGAGAAAATGAGGTGCTTCCAAACATTTAGTAGTTGGGGTTTGAATTGAGAGAATTGTCCCTTGTTTGGCCATTTGATCTGCCACTTGATTCTGCTCCCTGTATACGTGTGTCACCCAAGGACTACCCAGAAGATGTAGGAGATATCTGCATTTATTAATCAAAGATGAGTAATGTGAATTGTATGAATGAAGGAATGAGATTACCGCAGTTGAATCTACATTGACCTCCAATAGTGTGAAATTATGTTTTAGGGCAAATCGTAGCCCTTCCTATAAGGTCGTAAGTTCCATGTAGATTGTGTTTCCCATAGGTATTGAACCCATGTATGCTAGTAACCATCTACTTGTGCAGTCTCTAATAACTCCACCAAAACCACGTTTTTGATGTGTTAGGCTACATGCACCATCCGAATTAAGTTTAAACGAACCATTATTATGAGGGTTCCATTTAATGTGCATGTGTGATTTTTGTGGGATGGTGTTAGGATTATTCATGCCTATGTAAAAAAATTATGCAACTTGTCTTATGATTTGATTGGGGTCTGGTTGTATGTACTTTCCTTCAAAGATAGTACGATTCCTACTTTTTCATAAGTTCCAAAGACTGCAAGGAATTAAGATATGAGGAGAGATTTGAGTATTATGAGTAGTTGTTCGTAGAATGAATTGAAATAGTTTGTGTGAAGTATCCTCATGCAGGCTATTTAAGTTTGCATTAGATAAGTTAATACCTAAGCATTGTCAAATCACTTTGGCATGGTGGCAATGTTTAAATAGATGGCTTATGGATTCCTCATGTAGATGAAAAATGGGGAATTGTGCATGCTGGGTGATATGTATATTATGGAGATAAATGGATGTGGGCAGTCGATGATGGCTCATAAGCCATAGGAAATATTTGATTTTGTGGGGTAAGTGTAGTTTCCATAACCAATGGAATAAGTTAGTTTGTTCGTAAGAGGGTAATGTTTGATAGAGTGATTTAACTGTGAAGAGGCCACTGGATGTGATACCCCAATAAATATGGTCATATGTGTTAGGGTTTGTGATGGTAGGTATATAGTGATGGATAATTAGCTCCTTTATAGTCGTTGGAAGATCAAAGAGTATTGTTTGGGTTGTTATGAAGTTCCCTATTATATATTGGTAAAGTGATGAAGATTGATCATTCTGGTGCAGAGGACTTTCAATAATTTTTCTTAGAATTAAATTAGTGTCTAGTCAAGTATCATCCCAGAAGTTTATGTGCTTTTCATTAACGGGATGCCATTTGATGCTTAATTGACATGAGGACCAGCCATGAGTGATGGCTTTCCAGTTGGAGGACATACTTTTTGAATTATTCGTTATTAAATATTTGGATAGGATTACTCTAGCCCAGTGTGAGGAAGGTGATTGAAATACTCTCCAAGTTGGGGAACCCAATAATGCTTTATTTTTATCTTTGAGGTTTTGTATACCCAAACCACCATTTTCCTTTGCTAATTAGATTGTTTCCCATTTAATAAGGTATAATTTGAGTTTCTGTGAAATGGTACCCCATAAGAAGTTTCTTTGGTATCATTCTAGTTTGTTAATGACACTATGAGGTATTTTGATTAATTGCATAACATGATTATGCATACAGTTAAGAGTAGCTTTTATCATAGTGTGTCCTGCCATTGATAGAAAGTTTGTTTTCCATCCTGATAATTTATTTTTGAAATTGTCTATTAAGAACTTGAAATGGGATGTGTTTGTTTTGTGTTGAAAAAGGGTATCCAAGATATTTGCCAAAGGTTATACCCTCCTTCATATGGAAAACTTGAGTAACACTGTCTCTAGCTTCATTAGAAGTGTTATTGGAGAGGAATAATTTGGATTTTGTTTAATTAATAGTTAACCCTGACAATCTAGCAAAAAGGTTTAGAGTGTCGATAATTGAGTTGATGCTCTTAGTGGTCAATTTAGAGGTTAGGGTAATATCATCGTCAAAGAGTAGATGATATAGTGGTGGTCCATGTATGGAAAACTTAATAGGGTGCCACTGTGGATAGTCTACATCAATGTGAATATTTCTGGATAGCATTTCCATGCAGAGTATAAATATGTAAGGAGATAGAAGATCTCCTTGACGAATGCCTCTTGAAGGAGAGTAAAAAGGAGTTGGTTGACCTTTAATTAAAATGGAAATTGAAGTTGTAGTGATGCAAGACATTATGAGTTTTATAAGATTTGGAGGGAATTGGAAATATTGAAGTGTGACATGTATAAAACCCCACTCAAGCTTATCAAAAGCCTTTTCTAAGTCTAATTTTAGCAAGAAAGCTGCCTAGGTTCCTTCTTCCTTCTAAAGTGCTGCATAATTTCTTGCACTATAATAGCATTGTCCGAGGCTCTTCTATGGGGTAAAAAAGTTGATTGCTCAGGACTAATAATATTTATTAGGAAAGATTTGATGCGTTTGATAATTATTTTAGTAATTAATTTTTAAAGGGTGTTACAAAGATTAATTGGTCTGTATTGAGTGATTAATGTAGGTTGTTGCGTTTTAGGTATTAGACATAAATAATTTTATTAATTTTGCAGAGAATTTGTTATGTGTTAAATATTTTTTTACAAAAAGTAATAATCTGGGATTTGACTTGAGGCCAGTATTGTTGGAAAAAATAAGGATGTAAACTATCCGACCCTGGTTCTTTAAAGGGTTGGAATAATTCAAGAGCTTCAGTAATTTCCATGTGTGTGATTGGAGTTTCAAGAATTGAGTAATATGTTGTGTTGATGGGGATTGGGTTGGTAGTATTCTTCAATAGAAGTACTAATATCTTTTTGATCTAGTATCCAATTCTCAACAAAGTCTTTTAGAGCCGCAATACGGTTCCGCCTACGCCTCTGGATAATGGTTAAATGATTTTGTTTTTGGAATCTCCATATTGGAGCCAATTTATCCTGGATTTTAACTTCCAAAATTCTTCTTCGAGTTTTAGAATATCATTAAATTGAGCAATTAGGTCTTTTTCTAAATTTTGGAGGAATTGGCTAGTTGGATACTTGGTGGAGTTTTGTATCCCTTGTAGCCTAGCTATCAATATTTTTTTTTAAAATCTGTTACCAAAGGTAGCCCTATTCCATTTTGTTACATGTATTTGGAAATCCTTAATGGCCTGAAGAGTAGGTTTATTAGGAGTCCAATTTTGGGTAATAATGGAAGAAAATTGAGGATGAGTGGTCCAAATGGTCTCAAAACGAAATATTTTATCCTGAGGAGCTTTATGCTTTTTTAAATTTAATAGCAAGGGACTATGGTCTGAGTGAGTTCTTGGAAAATGATGCATTGAAGCCTCAGGATGTAGTTTTAGCCATTCATAATTAGCTAAGCATCTATCTAGATGTTCTAGAATTCTATTTGCTAATTGACGATTATTAGACCAAGTGTAACGATTGTCCGTATACCCTAGGTCTACAAGATTACAATAGTTAAGGCATTTTATAAATTGATCACTACGACTATTATTAATTCAAAGTCCACCATATTTTTCATTAGATCTAGTAATTTTATTAAAATAACCTCCTACTAACCATGGTAACCTAATTTGATCATGTATCGTATGTAAATTGTTCCACAATACAGTGCATGCATGGATATCATTTTTCGCATAAATAATGGACAGTAGCCAAGCAGTAGGGTTAGGATATACCTGGAAAATGGAATGGACTTCTTGGTTTGTGTCTGCTACTTGATCAAGTTTGATGTCCTCCTCCTTCCATAGTAGGGGGATTCCTCCAGAAATTACTTCCGCATTCGATTGTGCTAAATGTGAGAAACCAAACTCAGCTTTAATATATTTATGATCTTGCCTGTGTGTTTCCAGTAGAGCCGCACGAGATGGTTTGTGATAGTTAAGCATCGAGCGAAAATTTCTTTTAAACTCCGATGATTGAGCTCCTCGATAGTTCCATATGACAAACTACATGGGTTGATTATTGAGTGGATTTGGTGAAATCTCCCTCTCCAGTATTGAGGATGTGTTCATCAGTGCTGGAATCAACATTATTGCAAACTTCCCCAACTCGGGGTTTCTTGTTGGACGTATATTTAGTGATACACTTTGTAGCTCGGGTGGATAAGTTATGATCATTTTTCTTTCGTACTGTTCTTTGAGGATGTATGTTTTGTTTCCATTGAGATAGCTCAGTATATGAAGTGTTTCTCTGATTTCTTCCATAGTTTCTTCTACTTCCAATCGAGCTATGTCATCTAGTTTGTTATGAGATGGACTAGGAGGTGGAAGTGGGTTGGTTGGTGATGTCAGATGGTGGTATGGGGATGCTTGTGTATGGAGTGGTATTATGGGTGTTATAGTTGTGCGAGGTTGTATCCAAGGAACAAATGTATGTGGTTGAATTGGGGTGGGTAAAAGAGAAGATCCATGGTATTCAGTGGTGGAGATGGTGGCATGAGCAATGGTAGAGGAGTGAGAATTTGTGGTGTCATTGATGGTTGTTGATAAAGGACTGGAGGGGGGTGCATTGCCCATATGAATTGATTGTAAAGAGTCACTCCCATGCGCATCCCTTCGGTGACTATCTGAGCTATATACGCCGGATTTTGGATCATCACTATTACATCTTGGTTGTCTATCTCCATGGTGAAGGTCAATGAATGGTCCTGCATACTCATTTCTAACCATGACTGGGGTAAGCTTGAGTTGGTGGGTATTGTGTGATATAGATAAGGGTGGGTTGTGGTGGGTGTTCCTGCGATGGTTGCATTATGATGGTGTTTAGGAAGATTTGGTGAAGAAGGAGATTGGTGTTGGTAAAAGAGAGTGTTCTCATGTGTTGAAAATTGTAATGTGACTGATTCATTTGGGGGTTATATATCTTGTAATGGAGGTTTATGTGTAGAGGTATTGGTTTTAGATGGAAATGATGAGGGTTCAGTAGTAGATTAATTTTGAGTGGGTAATTTGGCCGGCTGATTTGATATGTGTAATATGTGTGTAGGCTCACGTGAAATGGTTGTGCCGGTTACTTGTGTTGGATATTGGGCTTTGTCAGGCAGTATGTTGGGTAATTGGGTAGTGAGTGAGGTTGCTGGGCTTTGATTGTTATTTTTGAAGGGTTGGGTTGCCGTGATGTAGGCTTGTAATTGAGTGCCTATAGTTTGGGATGAGTTGTGGCTACATGTTTCCTGATTGGCAGCTATTGTGTGCTTGTATGCCACGTGGCTCTTTCGTATGCTTTGTGTGTTGGTAGTAGATGAATCAGCATGGTGAGTAACTGAGTGTAACGGGTGGTGAGATTTTTTTTGTGGGCTTAGCGTGTTAGGGTTATTGTCTTGGGTTTCAAGACCTGGTCCATTAGAAGTGCCCGTTTGCTCCATTGGTTCAGGGGCATTAAGGATTTTTAAATTTTTTTCATTAAAAAAAACTTCGGTTCAATTAAGGGATTAGTGTTAATTTGGAATTTCTTGGGGTATAGGTGTTTACCAACACGGTAAATATTAGAGTTAGAGTTAGAAAACATATATGTGGGTCCCGCACCGCCATTGTTGGAGTTGTATGATTGGACATTGGTTGAGTTTGGTGATTTTGCTCTTGAACGTTTTTTGGTGGAAAACTTGACTGTTTTCGAGTCGTTAGTTGTTCTTTTGGAGTGTGGATGGTTAGCTTGGGTGGTGTTAGGACTGGAGTTGTGTTAGGTTGAAGGTATATTTGGTAATGGAGTGTGCATAGTAGTGGTGGTGGGTGTCATCAGATTTGAGGGGGACGAACAAAGATTCTTTGTGTGTCCAAGTTTACCACAAAGAGTACATAGCGTATTGAACCCTTCATATACTAGTTGTTGTTTATGAGATCCAGTATAGACATAGATTTTAAGAGGCATTTCTAACGGAACTTCAATACATATTCTTGCATATCGACTCCCATGTAGTTGCTGACATGCAGGTATCAACTTTGAGTAGGGATCCAATCTTTTCCCCAACACGTTGAAGTATTTCAAGATCATAGAACTCCGTAGGTAGTTTAGGTAGGCTTAACCAAATGGCGGTGTATGTTAGTTGTGTGTTGGAAGTTATGAATTTGGGTTCCCATTTGCGGACGGAAACAAAGTGATTAAGTACAAACCAAGGGCCATTGTGTAGGACAGTGAACATATTTTCTTTCTTTTTGAATTTCACTAGGTAGAAATCACACCCTAGATCGATTAGGGGTAGTTCCTCCGTGGATTTCCATAGAGTTGTGAGTTTTGTGCGTAGTGTTTGGTGACCCACTTTCTTGTCATATACCTTAACGATAACTGAATATTTCCAAGGTAATTATAATCGTGATTTATCGATGGAGGTAAGTGGTATGAAGGTGCCGTTGTGTAGACGTTTGTTGTGGATTCATCCATCAAATCTAGTTGGGAGTGTGTTGGTTGGCAAGTGTTGGAGTAAGGGCTGAATTGGTTGTTGCTGAGCAAGGTTTGGGCAAAGATGAGTGGTGATGGTGTGGTAGTGCGTTGGTCTGTAGATGGATTGGGTGGTGGTGGGTCAAGATGCATGGAACTTATGCCCGGTGGTTCCGGTGGTGGAGAAGTGGTGGTGGTGTTCATTGGTAGAGAGAATTTTTTTAGTAAAGTTCCCTTAATAATTTGTAACACGCAATTAAAACTAATTATTTTAAGCTATCAATAGACCAATTTTGTTGTTGTTATCTCTCACTTGTACACTGTCAATAACTTCTCTCGCATGACCATATTACGCAAAGAGTGCCATAGAAAAAGCCTGGCCATGCAAAATGTTGCTCTCAAATGCACACGCAAGTAAACATGGTCAACAAGTAATATAATGATAAGTAGAGTGTCAAACCTACATAGAAATGTGTTAACTACCTACTAATTTAACTAAAATTGTTATTCAGTCGAGTCTGTCAGAGTTGAATAGTGTGATTATAACTGAGCAATGAATGTAACAATTAACCAATTAAGCAAGCAAGAAATGGTTGTTGAGAATTAAGTAGAGATAAACATCACGTGATCGATTTATCAATCCTATTACGTTCTAATTAACTCTCTCTTTCAAACAATTCGCTCATGGTTGCTAATTATTCAAGCAATTGCTCTTATAGCATTCTCCCGAATTACTACTCGCCTATTCAAAATAGATTACCGCCTATATTCCTATAAAATCAATCTATTAAAAACACATTAAGATTATGGTATTCAATTAAGCATGGTGATTAGGTATATTCCTATCCTAACCACAAATCCGCCCACCACTCAGGGTTAAGATCATGTCCTCTTTAATTCTTCTCTAATCTAGATGTAGCTTTCCCAAACATAGCATATATAGTAAATATAACCTAATTGTTGGCCAGACAATCAAGCAATTAATTATAGAATTGAAAAAACAACCATATATTAGAAAACTATAATCAAGGTAAAGCCAACTTCGAACAACAATATTCATGTCTAAATCACAACCTTAAAACTTATGGGTTTTAGCCGCTCATGACAAAGTTAAACAATTTCACAAGTATTGAATAGTTGAAATTACTAAGAAATATGAAGAAAAACTGAGAATCCTTGCTCCCATGTGTTCTTTTTATGCGTTTTCCTCTCAGAGTGGTGTCTCTCCCTTCAAAAAGGTTTAGACTTTGTTTTATACGAGTTGGGGAGTTGTAGGACCGCAAAAGACCTTGTCTTGCGCGAAATAGGAGAATTCCCGTCACCTAACGTCCAGGGTAGCGTGTCGTGCTAGCCCTGGCGCTGACCTGTTGGCCTTAAAAATTTGGAACTGTAATCTATGACCCAGGTAGAGCGACACGCTGGCCTAGACACTACACTCAGACATTTTCTTCTTTTCTTCTCTTTTCATTTCAACTCGTGTGCTTTCATCCCACACTGTCTCCGGGTGACTCCTACACATAAAAATACCACGAATTGGAATAAATTATTATATTACACATTCAAAATCCACGAAATATGAGTAAAATGCGAGGCAATATGCATATAAATATATATAATTTAAGCCAAATATCAATACCCGACACTTAAATTCTTGGTCGACCTCGAGCAATGGAACTATCAACTATACCCCAACAACTTACATATCGACTATGGAGGAGAAATTTAATTTTTTCAATTATACACTCTACACTTGACTATGGTCGATACTGGCAATCTAGCACGAGCATACGAAATTCACATTCTTCCCTTTTTAAACACGCCAAAGTGTAAGCATTTAAATTAAACCAAATCAATAAACCTATCCATAACCACCCTACCACAAGAGCCGACTCATTACCACTAAGCACCCTCAACTCGCACACTCGCCCAACAAGAGAAGTTACAACATTAGCAATCCACCATGAGGTCGTGTGGCCTCACCAACAAACAAGAGAGTGAGTATAGAAATGGTCCAAACATTCAACTATAACTTTGAGTATAATTTAAGTACATCACACAAGTGAACAAAAGGAACTCACTCTCGCAAAGAAGTTTTAATACACTACACTAAAGAATCCTCCTTAGTATTTTAATACACTACACTAAAAAATCGAGCGCACATTCTTCTCAACCAATTCACTTGCCACAAATCATATACAACATAGCCTTTTTTTCAATTAAGCACTTCTACATCCCTACTAGCACAAATTAGTAAGACTAGGACATGTTTTTTTTTACTGTCAACATTATTTGAATTTCTTTCCTTGCCTTTTCTCCTTTTTTTTCTTTTTTATCTACACACACTCCTTACATTAAGGTTCATCGGCTGGTGGACTTTTTTATAACTTTAGTGCTCCTTGCAAACCTTCCCTGGTTCTACTCAAAAGCTACTTCCAAATCTCTCACCTTACTTCTTTTTGCGACTAAGTGCTTTCGGAGGTAAAGGTTCAACAAGCTTAAGATAAGAACAAAATTAGGGATACAACTTGTAATGTGGGTGCTTCGGAGAAGGTCTATAGGCTCAAAGGGGCTAATAACATAATTTTTTTATTTTTATGTGATAAGAACATCTATGATCGAGCAAATAACTACCAACATCATCTCATATACTAGCACAACATAATGATTTCACGTTGATTAACACACATGGAAAGTTCTAGACTATACATCATAACACAGAATATCACAAATCCTCACACACACATTGCACACGACTCAATCAGGATGATTATGTTTAACTCTTAAGTCAAGCAAGCACATATAGTTTAAGCAATAACGAACTAGATGATATACAAGTCAAACAAATGAGAACATGCGTCACAACATAGGCTATTTATTTCACTTAGGCATCACATTCAAATCAAATACAACAGGAAGACAGAGCGCCTGCCATAGCCTAATGTGCCAGCCCCAACCATGTCAACAGGTATCTAGAGCAACTCAGTTTTCCTCCTATCCTACTCCTAAAAAGATAAAACCAAAAAATCTAGTTCAAGCTACGCCCTTGGAAAAGAACATGTGCCCAAAGAAAAACCAAGGTAATTACTACCTAACTATCCTAATAAAACAAAAGAAAATATTTTTGGTATTTTTAATTGGACCTTAATCCCTCAAGAAAGTTATCCAAGAGATTCATTGTCGGGAAAAGCCTGAGCTTTTTCTGATTTTTTCTAATTTTTCTGTATTTTCGTTTTTTTCAATAATTGTCTAAAACTCTAAACTAGACCTCTTCTGACTACGGCTTATATTAATAATAAAATATAATAACGAGAAAAAGCTTTTATACAATTACACTTAGAAAGTAGTTCCCCCTCCCACACTTATGTGATACATAGTCCTCGATGCATATAGGAAACCAAAACAAAAGTTAGGTAGAGAGAAAAACTCCCGGTTACTCGGACCCATCCGGGTCGTACTCTGAACCTTCATATTGAGAAAGCCCACTAGACGAAACTCAAGGATCATCATCATCTACTCCAAGGGGTACCAAAGCCACTGGACCCGTGTGTCACGCCCCTTTTTCTCGCGAAATCGGGTTTCGACATTTCTAGGACAACTTTTTTTGAGATGGGTGAGGAATTGAAATTGAAAGAGTATCCACCTACCGGATTAAGGTGCATTAGGGCACCTAGAGAAAATAACTCATATAACTAGTTTACATCACCAGAGAAATTACCTTGAGGGGAAGGTGTTAGGTACCCCTCGAGGTCCACAACGGTGGGTCCCGGCCAAACTTGAACTATGAATTAGTCTAATAAGAAGCGAGGGATTATTTAATAGGGATGGGGGTCCTAAGTTTTTTAGCCTAAAGGATCACCCCGTGCAACATAAATAATATTTCGTAACTCTCTCGAGTCGGGGTGTTACTCATATTATTCAGCGGGCACAGACTATCATCTCCTGCTACTTGATTACTATCTTTATGTTGTTACCTAAAGTGCAGTAGTTGATTCTAAATCGTACCTTATGCGTGTATTACTCGTCCCACACCTATGGTCCTGGAGGCGTTGGGACCTCTATCTTGGGATGGTTCTATACTCAACCTAGCATGCTCAAAATGTGAAATCTAAGCGACAAACAAAACAAATAGGACTTTCAGATAAAGAACAAGTATGGGCTCATATTGACCTCCACACATAGGCAACAAAGCACGCAATAGAATCAGCAAAATTTATTCACTTTGGAATCTTATGTGCAGGATATCTATGTGAGAAAAACAGAGTATAAAGGCAATTTTATTAAGGACCGTATTAAGACCTATTTGTTGCCTACTAATTTTATTCAGCGTGAATATGGGCACTTCAAGCAGTAATATGTCACAATCTAGACCCAGAATCATTGTTAATTCCTATAGACACGTTGTCCAAGTGATTGACAATAGCGATCAAATTCAAAATCGATTAACAGAATCTTATAGGCATGATTTCTACGAGCTTATTAATTACAGACCTATAGACATGACTTCTAGGTGTAGCACTCATTTTAACTCTTAAAGATAGATTTTATTTCCTACATGCATGCTTTCTAATTACGGAATCGGCTTAAACCTTATAGGCATGATTTCTAAATTGAAAATCGATTTTTAGTCCTATAGGCATGATATTTATTGTTAGATTGATTTAAACCCTATATACATGATTTCTAGGTTTAAATGGAGTTAAATCCCATAGGAATGATTTTTATTGATTGTGTGAGGGAAAAAATTAAACAAATTGCCAGGAAGGACAATTAATTCAAACAACAAGACCCTATAGGCATGCTTGCTAATGGAAATTTGTTGAAAATATGTATAGATCCTATTAACAGGATTGCTAATGTGCAGAATTGAACGAAAGTCCTATAAGCAGGTTTTCTAGTATACAAATGTAAAATACAGAATCAAAATGATCATGAAAGTCATATAGGCAGGATTTCTAAGCACAATATAATGCTCACACAATTCAATCGGCATAATTAAATCCTATAGGCATGGTTTCTATCCAGTTTTAACAAAAGATATAAGAAGAACCCCCCAACTTTACTAAATATCCCCAAACCTGTTATTACAGACCAGGAAAAGCTGAACAAATTACATAAGTATCATTTATACTATATGGAGCCTTCATTGACCCAAATAATCTTGGGAACCAGGCCTTCTACATAACAGCTTTGAAGCATAGCAATGATTCATCCACAACACATTAGAACCAGACTTCCAGTGTGTCAGAGTTTCCAGGGGCCTCAGGGACCCCGGGCAATGCTCACACCAGAACCACACATTCAGAAAAGAGTTCATGAGAGATTGGAAAACCAGCCCCCAGTGTGTCAAAGTTCAGAGGAGTCTTAAGGACCCAAAGTAGTGCTCACACTAGGGTGGTTGAGAACCTAAGGGACTAAGATTATGTAAAAGAGGGGAGGGCTAGGTTTTAAAGATAGTTGGATTTCAAAAAAACAGGATTAAGAACATAGAGTTGCAGGCAGAACTACACCAAGGAAACATACATAATTCATGCTTAAACACACAGTTCAAATAAGCTGAAACTTAGTTAAACTATAAATACTCATGATAGTAATTAAGACAATCATGGTTTAATCACAGAAACAATTAGGCCGAAACATTTGAGTTCAAACATGACATATGAGTTAACCAACAAGCTAAGTGATTACATATCAATAGTGTGCAAAGTTCAGAACAAGTATAGAATTAACAAGCAATGCATGAGACAACTAAACTTTAGGCTAAACTATGAAATGGATTCATATTATTCAGAACAAATTAGTCCCAAGTCAATAGTGCTGCTAGATGAGATCGCATAATCACATAAAGGATAGAGTCATGCTAGGAATTGAAACAAATTAGTCAAGCAAAGCATAGAGAATGGAATTGCAAAGGTTAGGGCAATACAGTTAAGTGAGAAAGCAAGTAAGTATACCACAACAATGAGGTTCCAGAATAATTTTGGCCTTGGCTTTCAGCCGGCCAAAATCAAGAGACACTTAGCACGAAAATCAGAACAAGAGAGAGCAAGAGAGCTTAAGTTTAGTAGTAAAAATATGAGAGTTCGAGTCTTCTTTCAGAGGGAGTGGGGAAGGGGTTTAAATAGTACTCATCTAGACAAACAAATAAGGTAATAATTCAAACACACACAAGTAAGTAATAAAAAATAGAAGCAGAATCAATTTAAGTTGGATTCAATCAATTACCAGAATATAATAACATAAAATCATGCAAGTATTACTTAAATTAGGGAGGGTTTTATATAGAATCATTCAATATTAAAAAATGCTGGATCAAATATGGTAGGGAGTAATGAGAACATGTAAATCGAACTAAATAAGGAAATATCAGCATTATACAAGAAAGAAAGACTAAAATCTCAGTAGAGATTTCAACCTAATCTTGGAGTAAATAAAATCAGTCGATAGTAACAAAGAGTTGCAATAAAATGCATATAGACACATGAACGGAAGTACTAAAGAAAAGTGATTAAGAAATCGAAAGCCAAATTAGATCTAGGAAGATCTAAAACCCTAATTTTAGGTAAAACATTAAATCAACCAGAATAAAAGGAGAATAACACAGATTCATACCAAATAAACATATATAAGAGTTTATTAAAGGAAACTCATAATCGAATCAATTTTAATTCAAGTAAAAGAAAGGGTTTGAAACCCTAGATTTGGGTAAATCACAGAATCGGAAAAAATTAATAGATCTTTCAATAACATAGCAAATATAGACGAAGAAAATATTTAAAAGACAGAGTTTGAACTAGATTTGGTTCAAATCAGAGAGGATCTGAAACCCTAACCTTTAGGGCTAAGCGAATCAAGAGAGATATGAGAGAATCATTACAAATAATGTGTTTGGACATGAGATTTTCCAAATTCACATGGCAAAAATGATTTTAGACGGAACCAAATTAGGATACTTTCCATATTTAGGCAAGTATCTAAGTTATTCCAGAATTGTGTACCAAATAAGGGAAGAATCCTAGAATGGTAAATGAGCAATGGGAGAATCCTATTAGAACAGGGATTCTTGGGATGTTTGGGTGAGATGGTGGGTTAGGGTTTGACAGGGTGAGAGGTGAGGACGATAATTCAATGACGGCAGGCGGGAAAATGAATTAGGGTTAGGGGTGTTGGTTAATTAAAAGGATGTGGGTGATTGGGAGTCGTTGATCTTTGAGATCAACGGTTGGGATTTTACAAGGGCTTGGCTCGAGGTTTTAAAATGGGTATGGGTGTGGGTTGAACGGTTATGAGGTATTGGGTTGGTTAGTGTATTGGGCTAGGTAGGTTCGAAATTAATTAGAGAAAGGGCTAGATTTTAAATACCCAATTAAATTAGTGAAATAATTTATAAAAATAATAACAAGTATCATCTTTGAATGAAAATAATTTAAAATAATTACTTAACATTATAAGAATATAAAAAGTCATTTTCTATGTAGATAATGTAATTATGCATATATATATATGGGCTATTATTGCAAAATATGCAATTCTAGCCTTAAAAATAAAAAATGTAATTATAAAAATACAATTAAAATATTTTAATATTATATGGGCATAAATGATAAATTTAGATTATCGAATCATCATAAAAATAATCTGAGAGATAATTATTGGATACTTGTATGATAAAAAAATACAGAAATAAATTTGATATAAAGCCTTTAAAATTATAAAAACACTAGTGCATATTTGTAAATCTAATAATAATGCGTGTGTAATATATATATGCATATTTAAAATATATGAGGGAAAAATTGGGTATCAGCACCGTGATCTCAGCATCTAGATCATCCTCACCATTTGATGTTGGTGTTCTCATCCTCTGATGGGTGAATGGGTATGGGTTATTAGAAGGCTGAAAAGGGGATATCTAGGTCAGGGTCAAAAGGTCAATGGGTTAATTTAAAAATAAAAATAAAAAATATTTTTTTTACCTGGGACCCCAGCCCAGCGCATCGCGCTAACTCTACGTTGGATGTGGGAAATTGATCTATTTTTTGGGCGCCAGGCAGCGTTCCGCGCTTGCTTGCACGCTAGTTTTCGATTTTTTTTTATTGATCCTCGATCCTCTCGAGCATTTTGTATATCCATTATACACATTCTACACCATTTCTACCTCCGATATCTATGTCAACAAAGAAAAATAAAAACTCTAGTCTACTCTAACTAAAAGGAGAAAACTAATCTACGAAAGCAATAAAGATTGTGTTGTCTCCCAACAAGCACCTGATTTAATGTCGCGGCATGATGCAAGGCCTCGCTTACTCATCATCGAGTATTACTTTGGACTTCTGGCGATCAATGATGCCTCCCCAATAGTGCTTGACTCTTTGCCCGTTCACCAAAAATTATCTTTCACCATTTAAAGCACGCAACTCAATTTTACTGTATGAGGTGACTCTCACCACTCAAATGGACATGACCACCTAGATTTTAACTTTCCAAGAAATAGCTTGAGCCCGAAATTGAGCAATAATACCTTTTGTCCTGGTTCAAAATGACGAGGCTTGATACGCATGTCATGCCATCTTTTGATTTCCTCCATATACAGCTTAGCATTTTCATAGGAGTGCAGCCTAAACTCATCTAACTTATTCAAATGCAATACCCTCTTCTATACCGCAGCTTCCAAGTCCATATTCAACTTTTTGACTGCCGAATACACCTTATGTTCAATTTCAACTGGCAAGTGACATTCCTTAACGTATACAAGCTTGTACGGAGATGCCCCAATTGATATTTTGTATGCAGTCATATATGCCCACAAGGCACTATCTAAATTTGCAGCCTAATCTTTCATGTTCACACTTACTGTTTTCTCTAGTATCTATTTATTTCTCTGTTGGACATTTCAGCTTATCCACTTGTTTGGGATGATATATAGTGGCAACTCTATTGAGGACTTCATATTTTTCTATAAGGTTATTCAACAACCGATTGAGGAAATATGTTCCTTCATTACTGATCAAAGCACGTGAAGTCCCAAACCTGGAGAATGTGGCCACCACCTTGGCATCATTGGTTGGCAATGCAACAACATCCACCCATTTGGACACGTAGTCCGCCGCTAGCAAAATGTACTTGTTTCCTCTAGATAATGGTGTCACACCTCTTTTTACGGCGATTACACCCCGGCGAAAGGAGGATATAAGCATAAAAAGAGTTTTTCCAATTTAAAGGACGGTTGAAACGGGATTCTTTTATTTAAAAGATTCAGAGT